>JAVSBS010022008.1:80262-95358 GCA_033124195.1 Coracias cyanogaster
TAACTGGGGCGCAGGCCCGAGCCTCGAGCTCCGTGGGACTTAGTTAGGAGCGCCGAGCCGAGAGGGACCCCCCTGTATGTGGGGCTGCGTGTCCCCAGCGCTCGGCCGGAGGTTCGCTGGGGTGCTGAAAGCACTCTTCAAGGAAAAAGTATATTGCTATATTTCATTTTTTTATCCTTTCCTTGTCTGTCCAAGTTTACAAATCCTACATCCCACTGAGCTGCCCATTAGCTGTTTAGATCTTCTGCTTTTTTTCTACTAGGAGATTGTACAACTAATTAAAAACTGTCAAACTAATTCACGTTTAAAAACAATTGCAGGATTGAATGAAATTTATATTTTAAGTAGTTCCTGTGCTTCCACTTGTCCAGAAATGGGCTACTTGCTGAAGGACTTTCATAAAATAGCATGAAAGAGGTATCATTTAATTGCTAAATTTTACTTTCCGTTTCCAATCCCTTCTTCAGAGTCATCTGTTCTTCAGGTCCTACCAACAGAAATAGAGCTATGAACTTTCCAAGTAATGAAATAACCCACAAATAGGGTTTCAACACATGCAGCTTAAAATGTGGTGTAGACAAAAGTAGATTGGATTACAACTGGCTTTATCTGAACTTGTTTTGGAAGCGACACTACTATTTCCATCAATTTTAGAGCACCGTTTTACAGTTGCTAATAATTTCACCTCAGTAAAATAGAAATGCTACCCTCAAAGATGTCTACAGAGACATAGTGTCAAGCGCTGACACTGCTACACTCATTATAGGAACACCTGCCATGCAAACAATTTTACAGATCCTTATGCTGAGTTGGTGTCACATACCTTTCAACAGTCAGAAGCAGAGTAAAAAAAATCTTAGCACTTAGGAAAATAGCAAAGTTCTGGTGTAAGAGTATTCTCGTTCAAAGTAAAATTGTAAATATACTTGAGAGCTGTTACCTACAACATTTTCAGAAATGAAAAGCTGCTCTGAGTCAGAACTTTACTGCATCTTATGGCCTTGGAAATGTTCATTCTGCGTTCATCAGCAAGGTGGGCTGACCATTACTTTAGGAAAGATTACGGATTGAGGGCTCATCAGCCTGGCAAAAGTAGCTTTTATGGGGAAAATATATTGTGTATATTTTTGTACTTTCATCCTTTAATTTCAGCTGAGCCGGCCAGTCTATAGAGCACCAGAGTGTCATCTTTTATTTACTGGGAAAAACTCCAGGTTCTGGTGAAAGCTGTAACTTTCTTAAATGAAATGCACTGGTATTAAGCCAAGATGTACTCTGTTGTTTAGCCACGAGTATTTAGATTACAACACTCTAGATAAATATATATATAATATATTAATAAATATCATAAAGTGCATTTTATCAGTAGACAAAATAATCACGAGGAGACTGAAGCATAGAGTTGTGCAGGCCAACACTGTCAGCAGTTAAACCTGCAAAGTGAATTTCTCCCTGACGAGGAAAGACTGAAAGACCTGGGGCTGTTCAGCCTGGAGAAGAGAAGACTGAGAAGGGATTTTATCAGCGCTGATCAATAGCTAAAGGGAAGAGGTCAAGAGGAGGATGGGGCCAGACTCTTGTCAGTGATGCCCAGTGACAGGACAAGGGGCAATGGGCACAAACTGGAACTGAGGAGGTTCCATCTGAACAGGAGGAAAAACTTATTCCTGTGATGATGACGGAGCCTTGGAACAGGCTGCCCAGGGAAGTTGTGGAGTCTCCTCTGGAGAGATTCCAAACCCGCCTGGACACGATCCTGGGCAACCTTCTCTGGGTGAACTGCTTTAGCAGGGTGGTTGGATGAGATGATCTCCAGAGGTCCCTTCCAACACCCACCATTCTGTGTTTCTCTGATTCTTTCATTCTGTGAATTGCTTATTGCTGGGATGGTCCATGCATAGCTGGTGGCTCAGCAAGCAGCAGGTCCAGTGACTATCAAAAACTGAGCTTGAAATTGCACACTTCAGCACAGCCCTTTCCAGGCACTGCTTTTGCTCTCCTACTAATAATGTCGATATTGTCAATTCAGTCTCAGGCATCCCACGTGATCCAACAGGCGGGAAGTGTCTTCTGCCATCATCCACATATAAAGTGCTTTCCTCTCACAAGTTATGTATTGCTTTTCACAGTCTCCAAAAGCTTCCTACCAAACCAGGGTCCTGGGAATTAAGAGCAGCACGTATTGACTCATTCTTTTGAGAAGGCTGGCAAAATACTCTTTCTTACAAAAGTGAGCTGTTGACCCTTGACATCAGAGCAATGCATAGAAGTGTTGAGAAACTGAATTGATTTGTGAAACAATCAGTTCCATCATTTTGCTGCAGCAGACAAAATGAAGACGACAAAAACTATTATCTTTCAGATAGGCAGCTGGAACGTTTTTACCACAGCATGAGATCTTATTTTTCTGGCTCCACCAAGGGAGATGAAAAGAGATACCTAAAATCTAAATGTTTACAGTAGTATTACAGTGTTATGAAGCAGCATGAGACAAAGGATTTTAAAATAAAATAGATTTGGAAAACTGAAAGGTAGGTTCATCTCTTTTCAAAAAGGCATAAGACTGGCTTTACACAAGAAAAAAGGAAAGATAATTTACTAAGACGAACCCATGGTGCCAATGCATTTTGAGTCCGGTGTGCAGTTCTGGTCTTCACATCAGTAAAAAAGATGTAGCAGAACCAAAAAATGCAGAGCAACAAATAAAACTAGAGCTATGAAACAACTTTCATATAAGGAACGGCTCAATAAAATAGGTGTGTTCTTGCTCGAGAAAGGACAGCCATGTGTGGCAGGGATCTGCAACACTGTGAGTAGCAGGGAAAAAAGATGATTACTCATTATCTCTTCCAGTACAGGACACGAGAGCAACAAGTGAAAACAACAAGCTGCATGTTCAAGCCAGTATCTAAATAGAAGAGACTTTGTGTGGGGTAGAGATCAGCTGTTGGAACTCCTTGCCTTTGAATACTGTCATTGCAGTTTTTATAGCAGAATTTATACAAAATGACAGGGGAAAGCCAGAAAGACACATCAAAGAAGGAATGTCATCCTCTCAGGAAGTCTCCTATGCATGACTTGTTGGAGAGTGTTCTTCTGTAGCAGTGTCCAAGCATCTGTCACCGCCTACTGTTGGAGACAGGACTAATGCAAGATGGAGTAGTTCATAGGAATATGGTCATTCCTGCTTTCTTCTGTTGAATTACAGAAGTAATTTTGAGTAGCTGAAACTTTATTCATACTATTTACACTTCAAGTTTACTTAAACACAGGTAAATTCTACACCAGTGCAGGGAAAGAAGAAAGCTCCAAAGCTGGACAGCAGCCTCCCCCATGTGACAAGGGTTGTTTCATTTTATCCAGCCGTATTTCAGAGTTCCATTAAGTCAGTGGGATCAATTCTGTATAAAATAAGTAGAAGTTGCTCAAAAATATTGAAAAATAGAAACCATCTCAGGAAAAAAAAAAAAAAGTGTCACAGCAATCAAATAAATTGCTCCTAATTTAGTAGGCTTGGAATAGGAGAGCTTCCTAATATATATAAATGCCATTGTCACTGAATGCCTGGCAATGCTGAAGAGGCAGAAAGAGCCTGTTGTCAATGAAGCAGGAAAATGCCGAAGTTGATTTAAAGCAAACTGGTCAAAACCTGGTCATGTGAAAACAAATGATTGCTAATAAGGTTAAAAAATGTTACAGCCTACATCCTGCACCTGATTAGAAGGTTCAGTAGAATAAAGAATGTCATGCTTTTTCTGTATGAATATTTATCTCGGTGCTCAGCAACATGCAAATGGGATGGGGATATAAAAATCTAATTTATTTAGCATATTTACATCTTTAGATGTTACAGAACAGACTTTGTTTTCAATTACCTTCACAATTACTGATATGTACTTCTCTACTCACTGTTTAAAAACCCTAAGGCTGCCCAAAACCAGTGTAAAATGTTCTTCACTTCAGTCAATGAGCTTTAACGGAAACCAATGCATTTTAACTGAATTTTTGTTTATCTCAAGCAGCACATTTTAATGAAATCAATACATTCTTGCTGAAAGCCTCATGAATCCATTGGAAAGAATACATTTTTACTGAAGCCAATATACAGTTTTATAATGTCTGTATGTTTTAGTGAGAGCATGGCAATACATTTTAGCTGAAACCAATATGTTTCTCCAGGGCTGATACCAAAGAAACTTTATTTTCCAGTGAAACCAATGCATTCTTACTGAAACTAATATTCCATATTCTGGAGCCAACATTGTCAGCCTAAATGAAAGCTATGTTTTATTTTAGTGAAAAAATTACATACTTTCAAGATTATCTTAAAAACAAGGAGTTTTGCAAAGCTTATATTTTAGTATGTACATAAAAGAAGCAGCAGATCATAAGAAGTCATTCCTAGATAGATCTATCTCCTTGGGTTTACATTTTATGTAGTCTTGCAACATATATGCATTCTATCAAATGAGTAATGATATAGATAGGAGTTTATTTTCATTCTCAGTAGACTTACACTAAATCTTTTTTTCCACTTTATATGCAAACTGACTTAAAATAAGTCAGCATTATGGGTGATTTACACTTCAGAGCAGAGGAACAGAACAGTGGTTAATGATTTTATTGTAGACTAGATGTGATCTATTATGCAAGAATTTTTTGTAAGAATTGTTTTCAGTACATCAGTTGTGGTATTTTTCTTGACATTTTGACTAAAGATGTGTTGATCTGCATTACTTAGAAATATTTTGAGTAGTCTGGTACATGTAGCTAATGATTTGTGATCCTTCTAAGTGTTCTAATTGATGCAATTAATGTGAATTAAAAGGCTCAATCTGAATTTCCACAGATCTGAAGAAATGCATTATCTGGTTAAAATTTAGATACAGTTTTTTCTTTATCTTTTCAGCATAAAGAGAAAAAGTAGGCAGAGCAAGAAACCCAGCAATACAGTGATCATCAATAAAAGGGCCAAGTATGTACATTTACTGTTCTCACCACAGAGACATTGGAATATTATTTTTCAGTTAAACCAAATATAGCATCATTTCCTAATGAGAATCCAATTGTGATGGAAGATTAAAGGAAATTACCATTGCTCAGTAAAAATGAGCTGTGTGACTCCAACGTGTTTACGAGCTAGAAGTCCAGATCCTAAATCTGATCTTTCATAAACTGTAGAGGGCAAAGGGTTTCCCCAGGTCCCAAAGAAAATGTATTGAAATTCTTCAGTATTAATTAGCTCAGAGCTGTAATTGATTTCCTTGATTTAAAGCAAATTGGTCAAAACCTAGTCATGTGCAAACAAACGATTACTAATCAGGTTAAAATATATGACCTTGACTTGGGGAAATACTGTTTTTTTCCATTACAGTATCTACTTCTGGCCCCACTGTTCAGGGGTTCCTTGCTGAAACACCAAAGACATTAGCAAGCAACACAGAGCACTCCCGATTCGTCAGCTCCGCTTCAGCATTCCCGTCTGTGCAGATGAGATCCTGATATTTCAGGGACTAAGGAAAACACAGCCTAGCCATAGCAAAGTTTACTTTGCCAAGCTTGCTGGTTTACAGAGTTGACCTACTTATGAAAACAAAACGGCCATTTTATCTCTGAAGTTATGCCTAATCACATCTTCAAAAAATTTCCTTCCCTACTAATGATGATTGAAAAATAATGAATAAAATGTAGATGCAATGGAAAGTCAGAGGGAAAATGCAATATTGAGGAAAATATATAGTCCAATTACAGTTTCCTTCATGTGCAATAGGTTGCCTTGGGGGTGATTGATCCACTTCCAGAAAGCGTAATCATTGGTTTCCAAAGAATCTAAAAGACAAAGTGGAACAAGACCATGCACTACACTAGTATTGGATTTTACCGCTTCTCATTATTTAGACCCCTCTAGCAATTTTCCCATAATAAGTTTCTATAGTGCTTTGCTGGATTCCTTTTTTCTATAACACATTTTATTCTTCCAAATTAATATGGTCCACTCATTTTGACATGACTTCTGCAGCCCCTTTCTCTAATTACTGTTCTTGATGTCATGCCATTGCTTGCAAGTATTACGGAATAAGTGACATTCTTATATTTATTTTAGAATCCCGCACAATGAGGAAGGATAGTGTTACTCGCTCAATTTCATCCTTTTCTATGCCATTATTAGAACATACTTGATTTTAAAAGGGAATTAAAGTTTTGGACTTGAAGTATTCTCTTAACGCAAATAAATATACACCAGATACTTGTAGCTGAACTAAAACAAAAGCAAAAAAGAATTTCAGAACTCCATTTGAATCTCAGGTATCATTTGCAAGTTTTCATGATCACAGAAACAAACAGGTTTAAAATTCATGGTTAATTTTAAAGGCATTTAATAGCAACCACAGGAAACTGGGAGTCCGCTTTCCATAATTACATTACACATGTTTAATATTTACATTTTGTAGTGCTAAGATTCAAACAAGACTCAAAGTCTTGGTGGATCAAGCATAGGATGTATGGACACATTATGTACACTTCATGGCTGTGCACAGAGGACACAATAAAGATCATTAATGGGATATGCAGTCACAGCCTCCTGTCCTCATTTAAACAATCTCAACAGAATAAAAAAAAGACATAGCAAAAAGTTGCAAGCTCCATTTACGTCTTTAAGGACTTTGGATTAGAGATTCAAGCATATTGTGCATAACAGCAGGAAGATTAGCGGGGACTTGATCATGCTCCTTAGAAGTCAACCCAGGGAACAGATTTATCTTGCAGGCCAAGAAGCAAGGAGTGTCAAACCTGTGAAACATGATAGTAAGTGTGAAATGAGGGACAGGAGGAATATTCCAGCGAAATGTAATTAATGATTGAAACAGTTAATCTAGGAATCTGTGTGTTTGGAAGGCTTTAATCTGACACCAAAGATAGTACCCTAGCTTAGAAGTGATGGAAATATTTCTGTCTTCAGGTCTCAGGCTATTTTATGCAGAAGTTCAATTTAGCAGACATGCTGATTTCTGCTGTAGTTGCTAAAAAATATCAACACCAGTCCATAAAATATACTTGTTAAGAATTACAAACACTATTAAGATTCAGAGAGGGAAACAATATAGAACAATACTTAAGATGTAGCTGGATATAATGAAGTAGGAGGGAAACCCAGTATCCAGATTGTCTATTTCATGTTGCATTAAATTTAACATTTCACTTTGAGAAGGTTTTTCTGTATTTACTTACAAAACAGTAATTGAATTTTTTTTTAAGTATGGTTGTCATTTGGGATTGTGTTTCTGAAGTTAATGAAAAGAAAAATAAAGATGGGAGGAACCCTCCCAAACTTATTAAATATAGAGGTAGACTGACCTTGTTCATCAGCAGCTTATAACAGCTACAGCCATAGCTCCTGAACTGGTTTGAGGCAGAACAGAACTCATTCTGTTCAGTGATGTCACTATTCAGCTCAGTCTCTTCTAAGTCCTGGCACTAAGTTAACAGCAGATTTTCGCAGCCAGTCTCTGCTTCTCGCAGTGATAACGCTCCATGTTTAGAGTTACTGCCAAGGGTTGGGGTGTGCAGAAAGGCTCCGGCTTGTCCTTGCTCCTGTGCAGACCAAGGTCACTGCTCAATCTTGTGCACTGTATTGGAGGTGCAGAAGGTAAGTGGTGGCACCTGTGGGGAAGAGTGGCCAGGACAGGTGACCCTAAACTGACCAACGGGGGACTCCATCCTATGCACGGCACATTCGGTATAAAGCTGAGAGATGTTGATGGTTAAGCCTCTACTTCTGTGGTCAGGATCCAACAAGGACTCTGTCCATTCTGCCTTTGATCCCAATCTGTGTGTTCCTGAATCTGTTTTCTGTCTGCCGCTGAGTCCAGTCTGGGACTTCCCCAGTGCCTGCTCCACAATATCAGTGGTGACGGTGACAGAATTGCCATCAGGGGGTTTGTGTTATATTTATTTGTATATATTTTTTAATTATTATTATTAAAACTGGTTTAGGTGTTTTTTTTTCTAATCCATATGTCTTTCTCCCTTATTCCCTTTCTCTTTCCATTTGGGAGGGGAGAGAGGTTAAGGGAGAGCATCTGTCACAGGTCTAGTGGACAGCCCCGACCCTAAACCTTGACAGCTCCTTAAATGTAAGTGCTCTTCCAGACTCTGCTCCTACTCACAACACTATTGACTTTCCTGCCATTATCCTCACCCTTTGATGCTTACAGTTATTCTTCTCCTTAAGTAATATCACTGCTACTATGTTGCTTTGCAGAGATTAGATTCAAGGCAAAGATTGTGTGGTGCAAAATTTGTGGGTAATAGAAGTAAAGGAAATAGTGATATCTCAGATGCACTTCTGAAAGCTTTCTGCAAATACAGCTCATTGGCCTGGGCTTGAATGGGTAAATACATTGTATGGTTACAGCTGACTGAAGTCATGTAAAGAAAGCTAATGCCACATGTTAGGAAACCATTTTCTGATTATCAAAGACACAAAAGAACTGCTGCTCATAAGTCGCTCCTTTATCATGCATATAGATTTGGCAGAAGAAAAAAAAATAGCACTGGTAAATGTCAAACTACCTTCAGCACTGCAAACACAGTGTTTGGGATCCGAATGAACTACCACCGCTAATAATGATGCACTACGCTTTATTAAAAATACTGAGTCTTTCATATCCCACAGAGTCATTTCTATTGAAGTGCTTGCACTGTAAGAGCTCTCTCTTCCTAATAGAAAAATTGCTTCAAATACTCAGCATGTTCACTCAGGGATGCCCATGTAAAGGTATGTTTAAAGTTGCTCTGATAAGACAGTACAGTCTTTGTCAGTAATTAAAATCTCTTTTAACGGGTAAATGTAACTCTCCCTAAAATCAATGAAAATATGTGCATCACTTCAGAAAGTCCTGTACCCAGCCACAAGTGATTTACATTATCTCCCTCCTCGTAATGCCTGAAGGATGCTCCATAGAAAAAAAAAGACACATGGCGTTGTGTCCCATGTGGCACACTGAGAATTCTCTGACATTTCCTGCTCATAGAAATTGTCCCCAGTTGAAATTCACTTTTGAGTTATTTGGTCCCTGTATAATGTCATCTGAGCACATCTAAGGCTCAGAAAAAAACTGCTACCTGGCAAAGCCTGGTGACAAACAAATCAATGGTTTTCATTTTGCTGCTGACATGCCTGACAGGGTACGTGACTATTGGCTGTCAGATTCTTTTTAGACTGGATTTATTGATCAAGTCTATCCAGAACGTTTAAAGCCTTCCCTTGTGTTTTGAAGTATATAGAAAATGTCTTGCTGCTCAAGGTTCCACAGAAGCTGAGTTATTCATTTTCAGTTACTATTAGTGTCCTTACTGGCAGCCGTATGGAAATCATGTCTCTTCTCTTCCTTTCAGCCAACTTCTGTCAAATATCCTTTCT
This sequence comes from Coracias cyanogaster, assembly GCA_033124195.1. NCBI lineage: Eukaryota > Metazoa > Chordata > Aves > Coraciiformes > Coraciidae > Coracias > Coracias cyanogaster. The sequence continues at coordinate 89,687 of JAVSBS010022008.1, forward strand.
CATACCTATGCACATTAAATATTCTCACACAGGGTTGGTAAAACGTTCTGAACAAGGTAGCTGTGGTTGCTGTTAATAATCACCTTGTACAGACCTTTCTAATATCTCCTGAAGAACTAAGAATATTGTTCTAAGAGCAAAGAATGGACTGACAGTCCTTGATTTGCCCCTTTCCTTGTTCATTCACAGGTTTTGTTCAGGATAACACGTGGTGCTTTTTCTCACTACAGAGTAGAATCTGGAATGCTTTTGACATCCCAGCCCTCTGGTGTTTACATTTTATGTTAGATGTGTTGCCTACCCAACTCTGTTATTCTTTAAACACATGGTAAGCTGCAGTGTGTCAGTCAGTCCTGCATCCAACATATCACTTTTTTGTGGGATTTCATGAGCCTATAGCAAAAATCTGGTATGTCAAAAAATGATCTAAATTTCCAGTAACCAGCGCTACTCCTGCAACACGTACTTAATCAACAGGACCCTGAAGAAGAACACGTGTCATACAACGTAGTCAATCCACTCTTGCTGGTGTGTGGCCTGTGTCAGCACATCACTTCTTCACAAGAGTTAGGGATGGCACTTGGGCTCTCTGCCTTTAGGATGCTGTGTGCCTGTCCTTACTGTTCTGTAACTTACTGCTGTCTTCACAGTCTTTGACAAAGATGAATTCAAATGCTTCTGTGGCCTGATTTATTTCCAGGAGCACATACAGCTCTGCTGCCAGTGGAAGGCTCATACAGACTGTGTATCAGAGAAGCTGCGTCATTCCTTGTCCTCAGCTAGAATGAAATCAGATTTCAAATCTTAAATCTTCCAGAAAGGAGATTTTGTCCTTTCTTTATACATCTCTAGGAACTCACACTGCCTTTTCCCAAACATTTCTATGAGTGAAATTTGGTTTTTTGACTCTTCACAAGCAGCAAATAAATACGTACCATGACAAAGCAGATTCTGTTAGATGCACACGAATGCTTACAACGTAGCGCCGTTCACTTGACTTCACTCTTCATTTTAATGATCACACCAGCATGTTTGTTTGAAAAGTAAATACAGTGATAATAGCTAAAAAAATAATAATCTTAGTTGCAGCTCAGCCCTGTGATGATGGCTCTGTTATGGTTGTGTGCCTTGCCCGGTAGTAGGAACTGAAGTCAGGGATATATGTGGAAGTAAAAAATATTGAATCAATTTGGAAACATCAGCAGCAAGCAAAATGTACTACTCACTTATGTGCCTTTGCATCATTACAGGATACTGAAAGAAGTGAGCAATTTCCCCTCTTCCTCTTCCATTGATCCATTGACTCACCTGTGAGAGGAAGGATATATTAGATGAACTAATATTTGTGCAGCCTTGATGCCACCTGAAAGAGGTTATCCAGCTTTCAGACAACGCAGAGTGCAAATAAAGTGATATTGCTTTCACCTTGTGTATGTTATATATTTTTAGTGCACAAATGGAGGTGCTGAGGTTTTCCTCTAGTTTTAGAGCTATGCTTGGATCATGAGTCCTTTGGAAGCTGCTCTAATGCACAAAATTCATCCTTGATAAAAAGCCCTATCCTGAGGATGCTCATCCCAGTCAATAACTCTCCAGTTCACAATGACGTGTTTGCTGAAGTGGTAGACAATGGGAAATCTTAGTACAAACCTCAGGTTATTCTTCATGTTTCCTATTCACCGCTGAAGAATTATTTTCCTTAAAAGTCAAAAATGTTCAGGTTCCCCACAGTGGAGTTTTGCTGCTCAGACAAAAAGACAGAAATCTGACCTGCTAAAAGAATTATCAGTAAATGAAAAATCTACTTTAAAAATGAAAAACAAGAATTACAACTTTGCCCCTTTGACTATCAATGCTTTTTATATGTGGATTTTTACGTGTATATATACACATAAACATACATGTAAAGGTATCTACATGTATAGAGAGATATACATGGAAGGTAAGTGTCTAAGAATCAGATATTTTTTTTCAGCACTGGGGAGGACAATGTAAAAAAAGTGTGAGTATATGATGTCTCCGTGATACTGCCTCCCAAACTCCAGATATATTTATATGAATTACGGGGCCTGTTTTGCCAAGGCAAGGCAGGAAAAAAATGCAGGAAAAGGAAAAAAGTAAAGCTATACAGTCTGGTGGTTTTTAAATGCTTCATTTTTCTGAGTTTATAAACTGATTTAGAATACAGTAATGTTATTAATTTAATGCATAAATTATATCAGGCTATATAATAAAAAGTAATTACTTTTTTTTCTTCCCTTTTCTTTTTGAATGTATCATTTCTCTCTTTTATCAAAGACAAGCCAATGCATTGACATACAGTATTTTACTTAGGACTAAAAAAACCCACTTAACTCTTTTACCAAAGGGACAGTTTATGTGTGCCCTGTGTACTCTATGATATGTGTATATATTATACTACATCTTTATTTCATTTTTCTGCCAGCTCTATTTTCAAATTTTCTCTGAATCTGCTTTTCACTCCCTACTTCATTTCCTTATTTTTGCTTGCTCACTACATTTATCCCTACTGCCCCTTGTCCATTTCAATTTTTTAGCCTCTCTTTATTGAAATGAGAGCCAAGTGATAAACTCTGAGCTGCAATTTTGAAACTATTATGCTGAAAGGAGCTTGAAATTGGATAGAATTAGCTTATTCGTTCAGCACTGCAAAAGGGACAAATACTAGTAATTCCTGAGCACTTCCAATTTCCATTTACTTCAGAGTAAATTTCACATATTCACAGCATGCTAGAGTTGCTGGGGAACTTCCCTGGAACATATTTTCCTGGTCTGTGAGTAAAGTCATTGCTATCCAGACCCGAAAAAGTTCCTGTATAACCTGCTCTCGGTGACCTTGCTTTGGCAAGGGGGTTGGACGAGATGATCTCCAGAGGTCCCTTCCAACCCCAACCATTCTGTGAATCTGTGATTACAACTGTACAAATTAATTAGCCTATGACTAATGAGCAGATAGAAAATGGACTGGAAGTCTAGAATTATTATTTTTCTTATATAGCTTAAAATAGCTTATGCATTAAAGTGATGCTTGTCTAGACCTCTTGATGTACAGGTCTACACAAGCCATGTACAGTATCGTATAGAGGAGAATGTGCAGCCTGCTCAGTACCCAAACAGAGCAATAATAAATAATAATATTAATTAAATAATAATATTAACTGAACACATGGTTCAACTAGTGCTCAGAGCCTTAGAGTATGCCTAGTGTATAGGTAAAATAATTAACCAGTTTAAAGTTCAGGAAAACTATAAAAGAGAGAATTCATGTCATAAGTATGTATTTAGAGAACCAATAAAACTCATGCAGAGGGAGAGCTGTAGCATGTATTCCAGCATTTCAAGATGCTGGAGAGTTCTACCCCACTAAGTGCGGCTTGCTCTCCTGTACAGAATGTTCTCATTACCTACTATATTGCCCAGATTAAGGATTTAATGGTTCACATGTTCCGCTCAGTTTAGACACAATTCTAGTTTCACAGTGTGGCAACTACTAACAAAAGCCAAGCTTTTAATGGCAAGCAAGATTTTATAAATGGTGAAATTCCTTTAAAATTATGCCTCAGCATGAGCTGGGAAGTTCCTATTCAGACCTCTAAGTAAATGAATGGATGTTCAGGGTTAGGACACTGCAAGTCAACCTCATCATGCTTGTTAGATGTCAAGGAAGTGTGAAAACAATATTTTTGTTCATGCCTAAATTGAGAAACAGGATTCCAAGTTTTTCAGGAGAGGCTACAGACATCTCTCTTATACCTTTATTAACCTTATAGTTACCCTTCGTTTCTTGTTTTCAGAGGTACTCTCTCTTCTGCTCTTACATTCTCTTCCTTTACAATTCATTCAGTTGGATGGTAATGTTTATAAGTCATACTGTAATGACCAGATTTACTGTACTGGTTGTTGTAAATTTCACTGACATGAAAATCATTAAAATCGACAGATTTTATGCACACACAGCACCCTTTCAAATCACTACTCACAGGGTCTTTACGGTGCTCCAAGTTCAATGAGCCTGCTCTTTGAGTATTTTGAATAGGACCAACAAATAGGTGGTGATTACTTAACTTCATTAAGAATTAATTCAAAATGGCTCTCTATTTTAATTTAACTTATAATTTCTTTGTGATGTTCAGAAAGATTTCTTGAAGAGCTGCTCAGGTGCAGACCAATGGTGACATCAAGTGGTGATTAACATTTTTACTGTATTTGAGAATAATCACAGTGGCAAAGTAAAAAGAGATTTCCTCAGAGCTTTTTCCTCTGGTGATAAAATAATTTCTCAGAATATTACTTCTGTCTACATTTGGTAACTGAGTAAAGGATAAAACTAGCAGAGGGATTTCCTTGAATACTTTTTAATTTTATTTAATACTTTCTGCTTTATATGTAGTGCTTTTTATTTCAGTTCTGCATCACCCACTGGAAAACGCTAAATACCATCCAACATAAAGGATGACTGCAGACTTTTCCAAAAATCATGGATTATGTTTTGCTGAGGTCATTGCTGCTATGCCACAGAAAATACCATGGATAAATTCCTATCTGATCTTCAGGTAAGTATTTCACTTCTGATAAGTGAAAGCCTCTCCTTTCCCTCATTCAGGTTCTGATTAAATGAGAACTCTGGAGGGTAGGTACTCTTTTTAATCCTAAATATGATATCATTTTAACACAGTAAGTGGTCAAAATAGTCTGGGCTTTATATCATACTTGCACTTCAAGCACTTCATACTGGCACTTCCTAATAAATTGCTACAGGATGATTAAGTTCTGAAATGTCAGGACTTCTAAAGCTGCATTTTCTGCAGACTCCAGCAGTATACTATTCCTCAGTAAGTACTAAGAGGACAGCTTATTTCCTTCTAATTTGATCCAATATCAAATACCAGTCTTGTGTCTTGCCATTCTAGAAACTGCATCAAGCGCTGTTCTCATGGGACTTGCCAGTTCTTACCAGCAATTCATGAACTGTATTACCACAAGATCCCCACATTTAAACAACTGAAGTATTTTTCAGATGTTTTCAATGTTGTAAGTAGCAAATTGGATGCTGTCAGTGGTCATAGGTCATAGCAAGAAATAGCAGCCAGAGCCTGCAAACACCAGAGTACAGTGATTGCATAGCTCAGGCTTCAGAAGTCTCCTTGCTGTACAGATTACGTGTCCAGCCTTTCTCTTACGGAGCAGATGTGATTCTCTGCCCCTCTGCATCCTCTCAATAGCTCCCTTCCCAAGGGCCTTACCCTCACGGCAGCATCACACAACTGACTACATTTTTTTTTTCCCTTAAAAATGTCAAAAAGAATTGCAACACTCCCTTTCTAATCCTTGGGAATTCATACCATGCTGTGTAATTAGGCTTGAAATCAGCTACAGCGCTAAGCATCTCCATCTGTAATCATCTTTTGAAAAAGAGCACAGCACAAATAGTTGCAGCAAAGGGTAACTATTAAAATCAAACTTCACAGGCTTTATTTTGGGGTTTTTGTTTTGGTTTGGTTTTCAAACTCAGCCCAGACTGTTAGGAAGCTTCCACTACAAGGATGTCAGGCTGATTGTGAAAATACCTCTAGAAATGTCACAGAATCACAGAATCATTATGGTTGGAAAGGACCTCCAGGGTCATCAAGTCCAACCTTTCTCCTAGCATC
>JAVSBS010022011.1:0-18098 GCA_033124195.1 Coracias cyanogaster
CGACCTGATGGGATGTCTTTAGCCTTCGTCGCCACCGCCCACAGGACCCCGACGCCGCCGAGGAGCCGGAGATCGAGAACGGCAGGATGCCGCGCACGTTGCCGCCCTCGTCGCGCTGCACGCGGCGGCGGCCGGGCGGCGGCCCGGGCTGTGCTGGGAGAGCGACGGGCGGCCTGTGAGGGGGCCACGGAGGGAGGCGAGCGGGTACCGTTGCTCTGCGGCCGACCTTGTCACCTCCGTCTCGCCCCGCGGCCTCGGCGGCTCGGCCCGACGCAGCCATGTCGGGGCTCCTGGGGAAGCTGTTCGGGACGGGTGCCGGCGGGAAGGGCGCCGGGAAGGGCCCGTCCCCGCAGGAGGCGATTCAGCGGCTCCGGGACACGGAGGAGATGCTCAGCAAGAAACAGGAGTTCCTGGAGAAGAAGATCGAGCAGGAGCTGGCAGCCGCCCGCAAGCACGGCACCAAGAACAAGCGCGGTGAGCGGCGGGGCCGGGGCAGGCCGGGCTGGGCCGGGGCGCCCCCTCCCCTGGCAACAGGTCGGCCTGGCCCGCTGCCCGGGAGCGGGGAGGCCCGGCGCGGCCTGTGCTCTGTGTTTAGCAGTGACGTACGTGTGTTGCTGTATGTTATCGCTTATTGCCTTTATTTTCTAGCGTGCTGCCCCGGCAGCTGCTCTGCAGGGCCTGCTGCCCTCCCCAGCGAGGCTCATACCGGAGCAGGCTTCCTCCTACCGGGAAGGGCAGCCCTTTTTCTGTAACGTGGTGCCGCGTCACGCCCGCGTGATTTCGATGTCACGCTGCTGCTCGGCTCTTCTGTGCGAGGTTCGCTTTCTCTTCCGTGCATAGGTCGGTTTAGGGAGAATTTGGGGAAATACTTAAAAGCAGAAGCTGAGGTGTTGCTGGCTGCGTGCGGGAGTATCTAGAACAGCAGCGCGCCGGTGTGGAGTAAGGCCTTGCTTTACCGTGTTGATTTTTCTTCTAACAAAACTACCCAAGCACTACTCAAGTTGAGGATTTGGCCCAATATATTTTTATTGTTGCCTAAAGCTATAGGTGGCTTATAAATGGATATTAGAAACTGGCGTTTACCAGGTGGAATTTTGCTTTCCTGGAGAGGTCTAGCTGTGCATTTGCAAGCAGTGCTTGATAGGCACTAATGACCTGTCAGAGTGAAGATAAGAAGTGGGTTGTCAGCTTATGTTTTTCAGTGTTCTGATGAGCTTCTTGCTTCTTTTACTACGGTCATTAAAAGTGGCCTTTTCAGAGAAGCATATCTACAGCTGTATGTTGACGTTGCCAGCTCTGTGCTGGCGTACAGAGCAGCAGGGTTTGAAGCAGGAGGTGCAGCTCTGTCTGCAGCATCGGGAGTTGTTAACGCACAACTGTTGGCCAAGTAGCAAGGGTTAATTTACAGTAATTACCGGTAACAGTTTCTGCTTCGTATCATTACTGTAATCAGTATTTCAAGCCTTCTTTCAAACTTCAGAGCAGTATGCTGCAGTGGGGCTCTCACTCAGTGTATGAGTGACACTGCGAATGGAGCACACTCCTGAGTGCTTGCTGGGTTTGCGGCAGTGTGGCAGAGGCCTCGCTCGCTGCCCCAGGTGTCTTCTAAAGGCCCTCAACAGAGCGTGACTTCAGGTTCAACTCAGTTTCTAAATCAGATTTATTGCAGCAGATTTAATAACTCTGAGTTCTTGTGCAGTTTTTGGTCTAGTTTGGTAATGAGCTTAAAAGGAGAACTAAAATACATCTCTTCCTCTTCTTCTGCAGTTTCTGCATCCTTTAACTTACGCTGGTCCTGTTTAACTTCTCCTAAGCTTCTCTTTCTGGTGCTGGTTGTTCAGGTCATTATCTCGCTCCGCTGTAATGTCATCTCTGTCTGTGCCTTTCTGTGCGTGCTGCCTGTCAGCGTGCTCTGGAGCGCTTTAAGTAGCGGAGAGATTAAATTTCTTCAGAGGTGGAAGAAGGAGAAAAACCTGCCTATTCACTAGTGCGGTTCTGGGTCAGGCTAATTGAGGTCTTGCAGAAGGACAGGATTCTGAAGAGTAATTAAGGAGCTGTGAAAAGGAGAAGGGCTAGGGATAGTTTTCTGGTGGAAAACAAACCCTCTTTTTTTCCAGAGGACCTCTGAAACTAAGAGGCTGACTTTTTATTGGACCGCTAGGAAAGAGCTGGTTATCTGCTGGCTTGCTGGGAAGCAAGTTCCCCTCAGGACAGACTAAGGGACTGCTCATTTATTCGGGGTTCAAGATGTCAGTCATCAGCTGATGTAACTGTAACAAATTGTGTTTTTCTTTTTATATGCACTTGTTTGGTGTTTTCTCCTCTCTGACTTCAGGCTGTTTTATAAGAAAGTAGATAATTTTGATGCAAAGTCACTTGAATCCGTAATTTAAGTGAAAATAAAATTATTTTTATATGTAAAAGCCTGGCTTTGATGGAAATACTTTTATATAGTTGAAATATTTTAAGTAAAGCTGAACAAAAGCTAATTAACTAGAGACTTCTAAAAAAAAAAAGTTGGATCAACTTTTAAAAAATACAACTTGAAGAATCCTTATGCTTTCTTAGTTCTGTAAAGATTTATGCATTTTCCTCTGGAGATTTCAGCATATCCCTGTTATTTGTAGACAAGCGTGCTGAGGGTGAGATGTGTGTGTGTGTAATGCTTAATGGAAGCTGCTCTGGGAAAGCCAGGAGAAGAGTAACAGTGGGGCAGGGAGCTTACCTGAAAGCTTAAAGCCACCTTGGAAAACCTGGGGTGGTATTTTTGTTTTCTCAGGGGAAAGATGGGTGTCTGGCACGCTTGCGTTAACAAAAGGAAATGTTCTTTGCTCTCTAGCACACTGTGTGATTGTTCAGATGCCAAGTGAGCGGGGTTTCTGAAGGCTCATTGACTAATTCCTGCAGCATTTCTGGAGTCTTAACTAAAGCACAGAAACTTGCAGGCCTCTGATTCCTGTGCCTGCCCTGAGCACATGCAAGATTTTAGTAATTCCTGAACTTATTATACACATCTATTTTTCATAATCTGCATTTAGGATATCCAGGCTGTATAACGAGAGAACTCCTCATGAAATACCAGAGTTAAAATGAGTATCTGCTATACATTTCCTTAGTCTGTGTGGTTTCTTGGCATGGGAGGCTTTCAACTTTTTATTGAAAGTCCTTTTTCTCAGGGTCTTTCTGTTCTTTTCTGGCTGCACGGACGTGGCAATGTTATTTTCACCATGCCTTCTAAAGGAACTCCAGTTGTTTTAATGAGTAGTAATTTTTTTTTCCCTGCTTTTGCTTTACCAATTCCTTCTCGTTAGTCCACAATATCAAAACAGCTTCTGGGGGAGGAAGAGGGCAGCAGTCTCCCAGGGTTAGACTGATGTGGAGGCACCTACGCTGCTTCTAGGGCGTGTGAGGGAGACCAGCAGTTACAGCTTTAATGGGCACATCACTTTTTGTCCATGGGATGAAAAACTGCTGAGGAGAAGATTGAACATTTTAGAAGGGTTTCTTGAAAGGATACAAGTTAATATTCCCTCTTCTGGGGAGAACTTGGGTTGTGCTTGTGTTTGTTTTGTGTTCTCATGGAAATATTTAGCCTATTATTTTGAAAACAGTATGCATTCTGGTGGTGACCTTCCCCCACCAAGAGGCTCTTCAGCACTTGTGCTCTAGCTCACGAGCAGTAGACTTACTCTTCTCAGTGTAGTTAGAGGCAGCAGTAGTCAGCCAGTGAATACCAGTCAGCCAGTATTCTGAAAATACATTTTGCTTTAACAAAAGAAGTGTGCAGCTGTGAGCGTGACGGTTTGGAAGTACTGTGCTGCTGCATCCTTTTATTCCGCTCCAGTTTGTCAAGCTGGCCTTGTTTCATCAAGGCTGGGATGTTTTTTCAGGTACTCAGACTTCATGAAACAAACCAAACTGCTGTATCTTACTAAGTTCTGGGGCTCAGGATTCAGTTTCAGGAGAACTCAAGCTGATCTTAATCACTGCTGCTCCAGTTTCACACCTTTCCTTGTGGCCATCACCTGGTCACACAAAGCCAAGAGGAAAAATAGCGCACATGAAGCAACGGCTTAATTCCTTGATCTCTGACTACTATGGGGATAACAATTCCAGAATTTGTTTCTCATGGAAACCCAAAGCTCAAGTTCTGTCTCAACGTGAAATTTATAGTAGGGAGAGAAACTAGGGCACTCTAGAGTTCAGAGCCAGAGTGAATCAGTGCAGTTATGTTCCTGCCTATCACTAGATTTTACCTTTTTGTTAATGAACAAACACCAGAGTGTGTGAAAAGTTAATATCGTGCCAATATGCAGTAATTATATTCAGGCTGTAGCAGGAGACTGACAGTTCATGGATTTTCCATCAGCTCTGATTTCTCTTAGCTAGTGGTTTTTCTTCCCTAGTGTCAAAGTTTCTCTTGCACTGTAAATAAATATAACGCTGGGTTTTTTTCAGTACTAGTGACTGAGCACGCAAAATGAATGCAAAACCACTGCTAGATTCCTGCTGTATAATTCAGACTTTTCCGGAAAAGAACTCTGCTATTCTCCACCCTGCACCAAAACCAACCAAACAAGAAAGCTGGGTATAGGCTGAAGCCTGAAGTCATGATTTTATACCCACCTCTGGTTCGCAGTAGATCAGTGCTGCCACAGGTAAGTCAGTTCAGCTGGCTGATCTGATGGAAAATTCACAGTTTACCATCGCTCAACCTTTTTTAATCTATCACATCAGTCTGTTGATCTGATTTGCCTGTTGTTTGGGGGTTACTCTGTCTGGCACCAGAGACAGAACTGCACCTTGCAGTAGCAGCCCAGTTAACCTGGCTGCAAGGTCCAAATGGTGCGTGGTGGTGTGGCTGTGGGACTGGCACTGGCTGATCTGGAGTGATGTGGCTGCCAGAAGCAGTAGTGCCGTGTCCTGCCTGCCTCTCGTGTGCTGCTGTTAGCATTTCTGCGGGCAGAGCATGAGTTGGATTCGTGTGCTGATCCAGCCAAAACCAAACTCTTGAAAGGAAGAAAAGAAGTTATTTCCTCACTTAGCAGCACAAACGCTGGCTCTGGCAGGAGAGGCAGTCAGGAATGTGGCTGGAAGGAGGGAGGCAGTTCTGCCTCTGCTGGCAACAGTCCCCTGCTTGCTCAGCTCAGAGCTGCTAATTGTGATAAAACTGGAGGGTGATGAGCCTTCTCCCAGCACGGGCCAGCTGATAGACAGAGTAGGGTTATGGCTGAACTAGATGATCTTAAAGGTCTTTTCCAACCTAAATGATTCTATCATGAATTAAAAAATTGAAGCATGCCTGCATGATGGTGTGGACGCTTTAGAAGTTTGAGTGGTTCAAAATGTTGCAACAATCTGGAATTGAAGGAAGAGAAAGCTGTGACTCAGGCCTGTTTATGGGCAAAGACTCAGATGACCTGTGCCCGTGTGTGTAAGGTCTCAGACATAAATGCGTTGCTTCTGAATGCGTTTTTAAGGTCCTGCTTGACATCTGGCAAGAGAAATATCTTTGGTCCCAGAATCAAATAACACAAACCTGGGTTTGTTTTCATGAATTGTAAGATGATGCAGGAGCCCTATAGCAAACTCTATCCAGCCATTCTGGTGGTACTTCACTCTGCCTGTTCTGGGCTCTAGTCAAAGTCTAATGTAAAATGCATCTTTGGGTTCCAGGGGCTTAACTGTAAACCACAGCTTCAGTGCAAGAGTAAGGACAGCAGAGGTGGCTTCAGGCCTTCATCTTCTGTGAGATTAAGGAATTGAGCATTAACCACCTGGCTTGGAAAAAGTGTCATAATTACTCTTTCTTTTTTTTTTTTTCCCCCTACCCTACTGGTGTTTAACAGAGGCTTTTGGGGACAGATTGCTGTAGCATAAAACAGTTTGGGAGGAATGGGGGGCTTCACAAACGCTTTAAAAACAGCTTTAAAAGTGGCATAACCCCCCCCCCCCCAAAAAAAAAAAACTATGGTTCTGCCTGACAAGTGGATTTGATGCAATACATCCTGCCTCTCATCCTGTTCTCTGTCAAGCCCCGTAGGAAGGGAAACCTGTAATGTTTGCAGCCGCTGACTTTGTTTTTATTACTTTCTCTCCAAATGTATTACATGTTGGGTTCTAGTATCTCATTAATCTTGAGGCCTAGTTACTGAATCCTGCATAAGCACTCCTAGTGCTAGTTCAAAACTGTAATTTGCAGGTGATGCACGTTGTTAATTTGATTTAACCCTCTTTTACTTACTGAGGCTTGTGCAGAAAACTGCCGGGTTGTTTGTGCTGGGTTGTGCAATCTTTATCTGGACCTGGATGTTGTTGGGCTTTGTGCTTGTATCGTTCAGGCCTCTCTGTTAATTCCCTCTTTCTTGTTCTGGCTGGATTCTGGTGAGAGCTGTGTGCTTGTACAGGAACATCATGTGGGCCATGCAGCAGGTCCCTGGGAGGCTGGGGAATGGCCGGGCGTCGTTTGCCCTGATACACTCTGTGGTGCAGGCTGCAGTGCTGCTCAGCAGACAGGACAGTGGAGGAAAGGTGCTGGATCAGGGTCTGGAATTCAAAGCAGTCCCTGCTTCTTACCTGGCAAATCTTGGTGCTTCCCTAGCCGAAGGAATGGTGGAGGACATGGCCATAATTTGTTGCTGAGCAGTGGATTAATTTAACATGGAGAACGGAGGGACAGTGTCACATCAAGAGGAGTCTGCAGTCAGTGCTCTCCAGGACAAGGATGTTTGGGTGGTTTTTTGTTGTTGTTGCTGCCCAAATTGTTTTTCCACTTGCTCTTTGGCGTTCAGGCATGACGTGCGTTACGAGGGTACCACCACCCCTAAGCTCTCGTAGGGCTCATGTAGACTGTGTTGCCTGTACTACTGGACTGAGTGGCCACCCTTGCAGCTGTGGGTGCCTGTGTGCCTCTGTCTCCTTTTCTGGTGGTGGGCTCCCTGCCTGTACCTGGTGCTCTGCATTGCTCCTGGGTGCTTGTGCTTGCAGGAGGGTGTGTTGCTGGCACTCGCTGAATCTAGCTGAGGAAAGACCACTGTGATGATTTTGACAGCTTTTTGCTCTCCCCATCTCTTCTGGAAAAAAACCAAAGTTGTTAATGTTGTTGCCCTTTCTGGTTTTGGGGGCAGCATGTGCTGCCTGTTCCAGAGACTGCATGGGATGTGGTGTGAGCAGGGAGGATGTGGCCTGACCTGAAGCCAGCAAAGCTCTGAAAGGAGGTATGCATCTGTGGGGGAGTGGGATGTCAAGTAAAATCTTGCTGTTGACTCACACCACTTAAAAATGGATGATTTTTGCAAAAGTAAAAGTTGGAGAAGGTGGCATGCTTTAGTGTGTTTTCCACAAAGTTTGCAGCCAGGTGTCCAGCAACCTGGAACTCCTGCCACAACGTGCCTGAAGCAAAAAAGATGTAGTTGGAGAATCGTAAGCAGGCCACGCATCAGTTGTTCACAGACCTTTGCCTGTCCCTCAGACCACCCAAGGCTGCAGCACATAAGCGATGTTAAGGAGCTATGTAATCATCCTGGTGGAGTCTTTGAGCAGAAGTGGTGTTAGAGTTGCTGAAGATGCAGTCAAGTCTGCTAACAAGGGTGTGGCTGGGTGAGGAACCTTTCTTGTGGCCATACCAAGGGCCATGAAATGGCCACAGTGACCTCTCACTGGTGGGAACATGAGAGAGAGGAGGTTTCTCCTTGGTGAAGATCAATGCGTGGTTGCAGCAAAGACAATAAGAGTTCTGCCTGTAATGACCTTGCAGCTGAAAGCCCAGTTGGAAAAGGTCTGCTATGGCTTCCTCCATGTTCACTGTTTAAGTGAAGTCTTTCCAAGAACCATTTTTATAGGGCTACAATTGCAGATGCAAAGGTCGCATTGATGCTGCTGGAGCACTGAGCAGTGCCATGGTCTGTGATGGTGTGGAGGTGGTGTTACCATTTTGTTTGGGTATTGCATGTATCAAAGCTCTGATTGCTGTTGTACAGGATGCTTTTTTCTTTATCTGTTTTTTTCTTTTGTCTTCTTGTATTTATAGATTTTTTTTTTAACCAGAAATGCTTATTGTTTAGTTTAATCTCTTGCAGCATAGACTAAATGTTCCAGCACTACGTCGCTCAAGAGGAATCTTGGGTTTTAAATACAGATAGGTCAGAAACCTTCTTGTATTCTCTTGTCTGCATTTGGATCCTTTATTGGAATAGTTTTAAATAATCGCTTCATCTCTGAGCTGGGAATAGTTACCTTCCTTTGAGGATAGGGGTTGGGAACTTTAGGTGTTTAGCAGACAGATACCGCTGAGGGTGGTGAGACGGTGGTGTGATAATAACTTCAGATGTTCAGCATGAAGTGACTTTCAGACATGTATATATCCTCTAGATCATAGATCTCAGTAAGTGATCCTCATGGTAAAGGAAATCATGCTACTTTGCACTTCATTAGCCTTGAAGTTGGTGTACCTCTGCCTGCCAACCACTTTCACACCATGATGCTTAAAATCAAACCTGACTTCTCAAACCTCTGACATTTTCTGCTGTGCCATCAACTTGGCTCAGTGTAGGTGGGTATTTAGTGGAAAACCGGTTAGGAATATGCTTATGTATCAGCTTAGCAGCCATGCTTGCTTCTTCCTCTTCAGTCCCTTGTACAAGGCCTCTATGTTATTGTCTCTGAAAGGCTTTTCATGTAGAGAAACCTCACTGATGTGCAGAACGTGGGCAAGGCTTTGCTGGAGCACAGACGGGATGGGAAGTATTTCCAGAACTGGAAACAGCACCAAATCGAAAATGCTCAGGCAGAAGCTTGCAAGATGAGGGTCCTCTGTAGCTTTTCTATCTGGCATAGTCGCAGGGGTTTGGAAATATCCAAAAGGTTTTGGAAGCGCCCTGAAGAGACCTGGCCTCTAGGACTCTGAATAGAGAATTAAAAGTCACCAGCTTCTGTGTCTCGTAAGAGTCCTGGTGTGGGGTGAGCTTTCCTTGGTACTTTGTCTGAACCAACACTCTTGAGCTGACTCAGTTTCTGGAGCTGGCAAGTCTCTGCAGAAAGATACTAAACTCCTGGTGTAAAAGAAGTATGGTAAGGCTATGGTGGGATTTATACCTACATTTTATCTGCCTGTAGCGTTGAAGAATACTTAGTGAATTGCTTTAGGTTACCTTTTCGCTTCTTAGGAGATTTTTTGAGATACTGTAGCCAGTTTGCTAATTCTCAACAGAATGAGAGATGAGCACTTGCTGCCTAGGATTAAGCTACTCTACTGCAGGCACAGCAGCCAATTACATCTACTGGGGCCTCTTGTTTATCTCATTTCAGGGACGGCGAGGATGTTGTTTGTAATTCCATTTGCTGCCAAGGTAAGTGCCAGGAAGATGGAATGGTATTTTCAGAAGCAGCAAAAATAATAATGGCACTTTTCTGTTGAGCACATTACAAATGGATACACAATATTATGTGCAAGATAGTCTACCCAGTATTAAGTTGATTATCTCAATCATCTCTAGTGTCTGGGCTTCCTGCTAGAGGGGCCAGGAGACCCCCATTTGGGAAGCTCCTCTGCAGGTACCTTGCAGTATTTATTTTGGTGTGGCCGATAACGGGTACATGTTCTTTTTAAGGCTGCTCTGGAGCTTTTTCATCCCGTGTTAATACAGCTGGTGTCCTTTTGCAATGGCATCCCTGCTGCCACCTTTTGTTTACCAGAGCAAAGGTAAGAATTTGATGTGAGATGAAGTTATTTTTTTCCCCTCAGTTGGAGTAATCAGAGCTATTAACCCATGTGTCTTCCTCTGGATGAGAGGCCTCTTCATGTTCGGGATCAGTGTGATTTTTAGCAGGAGTTGGATAGGCAGGAGACGTGCGTGTTGTGAGGCATCAGTCAGGACAGATTCTCTGGGTTCACAGACACATGGACCTTGGTATGAGTGTGGTTTTTGAATTCAGTGAAACTCTTGAATTATATTCCCAGTTGTTCCTGGTGCTCTTTGAAGTAACTGGTCCTCCTGCTCAAGTTGAAACATGTTTTTGCTAGCAAAATTTGAGCTGCGAGTATAC
The DNA here is from genome assembly GCA_033124195.1 of Coracias cyanogaster. NCBI lineage: Eukaryota > Metazoa > Chordata > Aves > Coraciiformes > Coraciidae > Coracias > Coracias cyanogaster. The sequence continues at coordinate 10,045 of JAVSBS010022011.1, forward strand.
AGAAGTCTTGAGTTCTTCCTTGTTTTTTTATCTACTAATCTATACTTTTCTACTAATTGTATTTAAAAGCACTAATTCAATAGAATTGCTGTATGCACCACTTGTCTTACAAGCATATGAGCAGCACTTAATTGCAGGAGAGCTGTTGATTTTTAAGTCACTGACAAATTCATAGTCAATTTTTCCTCTCTGAGTATGATACTATGTAGTAAAATTGTATTTTTATCATGCCAGCTTCTTATCACAGTGAATGTTTTTCTTATTTCACTAACGAACTGCCGTAAATATTTCAAGGAAAATCTTAAGCCTTACAACAGCTCTGTTAATAATTTGCTTATATACAGGTTGTGGCATTTCTTGAGAACAAAGTGAAATTATTTGGGTGAGCAGTCATGCTTTGCAGACCAGGAGTGCTGACAGGGGAGGATGGTCTGGCCAAATGACTCTTCCCTTCTGAGTGTTCATTAGTCTGAAGGAGCAGTGACTGAAAACCGTAACACAAGTTGGTGCTTATCAGTCGTGTTGGAGGGCTGGGTCTCCCGTGGAAGGCATAATAATGAAACTCTTGGCTGCTTGTTATTCGTTGTGGTCTAATAGTAAGTGTAACACTTCTGCTGGAATTTCTAAGGGAGGCTATCGCAGAAATTGAAATAAATAGGAAATTTAAAATAGTGTTTTGCTGTTTGGCAATTAAAGACTATAAATAACCAAACCAACCACACACACCCCTCCAAAACCCCCCCAAAACCAAAACCAGGTGAAGGAGTAGCTTTTTATGTATTAAAGAGTTCTTAAAGGCTATAAAATGTTCTTCAAATGTACTTTTATACATGCTTTTACATTCAAGTAATTGAAGCAGTGAGTTCAGGTATAGTTGCTGTTTTACTGGCCTTACCCTCCTCTGGAAGCTGATGTTTTCTTTGTGAGAATTAGTGTGAAAAGGAACTGTAGTGATTAGAGGCTGATGCTCATTAACGCTGAGCTATTTTGTATTGCTTTGCCAATGGAAAAGAGGTCATAAACTATTTATATCAATTTTAACTGGTCAGAGCTCTGCTGAAAGCTTTATGAATAAAAATTAACTCCAGTGTCCCGGTCATAGCTGATAATGAATATATCAAAATGTCATCTGGAGAAGATAATTTTGAGGTCACTGTCTCCCGATGGATGGCAGGAGACACTGTTAGTTTTAAACATATTACCTTTAATTTCATTGTAATAATGAATATATATAGTGTGTATATATATATATAACTGCTTTTTCCCTAGTGCGTAGTTCTTTATGTATTCTGCTGAAAACTTTACTAAAATTCAAATAAAGTCTAACTAAGTTTTGTTATCTGCTGGCTTTGGGTGTGTTTTTAGAGGTTATTTTAAGTGCATGCGATTGATAATGCATATTGGACTGAAAAGCTAAAGCACATGCTGTGCCTGTTAAGGATAACTTGTGGGTTTAAGGGTTGTCCAATATACTGAGTGTTTAGTGGCAGGTTCTTGCTGTCATCTTGTGAAAAATAACCTCCCATGTGAAGATCAAGGATTTTTGCTGTCATCGTGCATTGAGTCACTAAGGTTATCTTAAATGTTTTTATTTTAATTTTATTTAATAGTAAATTCTAAGTCTAGCAACGGTTTTCTACAGAGTGCTTTCCCTCAGCTCAGTGCAAGATTTGTGATCCGGCGAGAGCTGCTCCTTGTCCTGCAACGCCCTGGACTTACCAGCTGTGCTTACCTAGTTAGTAACATGTAGAAATCATGGTAAAAGATATTTCCATGCTTTATTCTGTATAAAGGCAGATAGTTCCATAAGAAATACACAGCCACTGCAGGGAGAGCGAGCATCGTGGTTGTTTTGAGCCTCTGAGTATCAGGCACTTTGCAGAAGCTGCTGTGAGTCTGGTTCAGCGATTTTGTATCTTCTGTGACTTTTTAAGATAAGGAAATTGGAAAAATTAGAACAGCCATTTCTAGAAAAATGTGCTGGTGATCTCTCTAGCAATAGGTTCTGGGGCATGAGCAAACTCTGGCTAGGCTGGAAAATAGATGCTTTAAATTTAATACATGGTTACAGGTCCTGCTGAAGCAGTTCTACAGCAATTAAAGCTGGGTATTAAATTATGTTGCCTGCCTGTGTAATTACTCTCTTGGAAGCAGTAAAGGCATAATTAGGGGTGTGGGTCCTGAGAACTGCCTCTTCTCTGGCTGCCTAATGTGATTGCAGTCTTCATGAAGAGCAAAGATAGGCTGTGTTACACTTTGACTTAAAATGCTCATTCATTTCTTGTGTGTGTATAATGCTAGAGGATGTATTTGTAGCTTACTGTCTGTTTCATATTTATTTCAAACTCTGGAAACTGATTTTTTTTTTTTGAGGAAAAAGGGCTAATGTCATTCCCTTCAGATTAAGTATTTATAGCTTTGACTTCAACAGAAACTTAATAAAAATGTATTACTCTGGCAGTACATAAGACTTTAGTAGGTATTTATGCAGATGGCAAAGACTTTTTCAGGAGCAAAGCAGCACAAACACTCATCACTTTTCAGAAATTGATGCTAGGTGGAAGAGTAGAGCTAAAGTAGCTGCTGATCAGAACAGAATCGCCCCTTTGGATCCAAACCTCCATCAGCACCGCTCGGTAAAGTACATCAAGTATGATACAAGTTACGGAAAATCTGCAGCCCCGATTGTGGCAGCAAATACAGTTGCTGGGCCTGCATTTCACACAGGAGGTTGTGGCACTTCCCTCGTGCCTCTGCCTGCTCAGGTCACCCCCTGGGCCTCTGTGCAGAGCTTGGCTTGGCTCCAGATAAACTCTTATTCTAGAAATTCCAGCTCTGAGCTGTGGGTATTGATGTCGTCTGCTCGTCCAGAAAGAGCTGAAAATTGGGAAATCAGTCCTGAGGGGTGGAAAAGTTACTTAACCGTAATGATCTTAAACAAACAAACATGGTTTTAAGTATTCCACTGAAAGAAAATGCATTTTTATAATGTTTTGATAAAATTAGGTGCAGAGGAATTATCCTTTAGTGATTTACTTTCTGGCCATTACCAATGAGACAAACGCTGATTAGAAACGTCTGCACCAGATCCTGGCCATCCCCTTCACCCTGTATGGAGGGCAGGGATGCAGCACAGAGCATCATTCTCCCAGTTGTGTTTGTGTCCAGATGTGGGTGCCCAGGAGCATCTGTGAAAGGGGCACCATGAAGGGGCTGTGCCACTGATTGCAACAAGGAGAATCCTGAGTGTAAAGGGCAAACCCTCTGCTGGGGGGGAGGAATGTGGGGTATTAATTGCCAAAACTTGCAGGGTGAAATGAATGCGAGTAACCTAAATTAACTTAGTATTTTCTTAATTTCTCAGCTTAATAAAAATATTTGAGTTATGAGCAAAGACTTTACATTAAAAGCTAGTTAAGCAAGGAAACACAGATGAAAATAAATGGCAGGAAGTCGTGATCATCTAATTTGAGGCACTGAATACCTTGTTCTACATTCCTTAGTGCTTCTGGCTGCAAAAATTTGCAGTCTCCCATGTAAGATGGTCTTCGTTGCAGAAACTTATTTATCACTTTGATGTTAATCGATCTGAGCTAAATATTTATGCTGAACTGTCCAGACACAGGAGCTTTATGTGTGGCCCTGTGGTTATTGCTGGGGCTGTGTATCAGTCCTTACTCCTTTTAGGCTACTGAAACAGGCATTTCCACCAGTCGCGATCTTCAAGCAGGTACACGTGGGCACCCGTGGGAAGCTTTGTCCTTGCATTGATCTTGTGGAAGAGACGGGAAAATAGAAATATCTGCCTTGACCATTCTGTGATTCTGGGAGTTGGCAATGTTTCTGGAAAATACCACAAATCCATTGTCAGTTTTCATTCGAAACATGGTGAGTTTTAGAATGAGCATGTTACTATTTCCTGTTCTTAGGTGGGGTTTTGCATGCCAGGCTTTTGACTGTAGCAGGTCTGAGCGTGACCAGAGCTTGGCTGAGAGACCAGCAGGAACGGGAGGAGGTTGAGCAGGAGCTTGGCAGGTGGCAGTGCTGCAGCTGCACCTGAGCGTGAGCTGTGTGCCATCATCCAGGCCTGGTGCAGGGACCTCTGCTCAGTTTTGCCAACTGGAGGATTGTGCCATGCTTTGGTAAAAGCAGGAGCCTCAATCTATATATACAAGTGAGAAATTAAGGAAAGGATTTAAGAGTGAAGGCTGGGGAGCCCAGTACACTGAACTGGTGTGTGTGGGAATGGGAGGAATAGGGGTTACCCAGCAGTCCCGATTAAAAACTGATCACAAGCTCTTTTACAACAATGCTTTTGATGTTTGGTGTCTGAACAGCTTGTTTCAAAACTACCTAAGCATGAAATGTAGATGAACTGTGGTTATTCTCAGAGAAAGCTATACTGGGGAACTGCACATAAATTGTAGTACTTTACTTAGGTTTGTGTGATGGTTATAAAATCTCTGGTTTTGCCAATAATTCTCCACGATGCACAAAATCCTCAATAAAGAATGCCCTTTTGCTGTCTGGTACTTCTCCAGCATCTGTCACTGTATAAACACATGGCCTATTAACAGCTTTATCCTTCCGAGCAAGAAAACTTTATCCTTAATTAAACCATTTGCAGACTCAATATACCAGTAATGTGTTGCTCATCACTTCATAAAGCTGGAATGTTTCCAATGATATTTGTGTTGTGCTTGATTCTGCAGAGCGAGCACTGCCCTTTGGGTCACAGGAAGACCATGTCCTGTGCCTGCTCCTGTCAAATGAGTGTGGATGTTGGACTGGCCCCAGAATAGCAGATTTACTAGTGTAAAGATCAGTGGAGGGGCTCGCTTTGGGTCTTTGGCTTCTGTTGGAACAGTTGAGGTGACCTCTGCTTTTGTGATTTTTGATCGCTTCTACTGAAGCAACCTGTGCTCTTCGCGTGCTTGGCAACCTTGGGCAATGTTCTGTAATAGGTTAGTGTAATTTGAAAGTAATCAGATACAGCATATTTGTAACCAGCTGTAGAACTGGAGGTATATGTAGGGCTTCTGGATACCAGGACCTTATCTTGAAGGACTGTCAAGCTTCTCAAGATGACATCTGACAAAATACGTCAGGTACGTGCAGGTTTAATCTGTTTTTAAGAGAGGAGCTGCTTTGTGTGTGTTGCAGGAACATACTCATCATGTCACAGAGTTTTCATTCCTCTAGTAGGGGAGATAAGGGAAGCTGTCTGTCTCCTTTCTCTTCTCCCCTCCAAAAAAATCTGCAAAGGTCTGAAATAACATCTTTTAGAGATTTAAAGATTTAAAGCCTTTACCACCATACCTGGTGCATGTGATTGAGTTGTTGGGAGGTCCAGGGTGTTGATTTTTAGGAGAGCTGATCCTGTATCATGTGAACTGTTTCCTGCTGTGAGATTGACAGAGATTAGAGCACTGAGGAAATGAAGTGTGCGTGTAGCTGAGTTCAGAAACGGAGAGTAAGGCTGCTAGGACAGCAGCTTGTGTCAAAGCTGAATTTCTAAAGTATGTGGATGTGTTACGCACCCGAGACTGTCACGCAGTGGACGATTCCTATCAGGAGGTGGAGTAGAAATGCCACAAAGGGGAGCTTTACTTGCATCTTACTCCATGTGATACTTGGCATTTGTTTGTCAGCCGGCAGCACACGGTGCTAGGGTAGGTCTTGCCCATGCTGCAGCTCCTACCAAAACTTGTAGCTGCATCCAGGCAAGATTATGTGTAAAATCCAGTTTGTGTTCGCTGTCGGTGTTTTGGGAGTGGACGTGCACCCGCTGTCTGTCTGGGTGTCTTGGGAAGAGCTGGCTGTTCTCACTCATTGGATACGTACCTGTCTGGGTGGAGTGAAGCTGAGCGTTTCAGAAGGAGCTGGAGAAGCCTGGCTATGTGGTGAGTTGGACCAGTCCTCCCACACCACACTGGATGATCTGCTGGGCGTGGAGCTCTGTGTTGGTGCTGTCATGGGTGGGCTCCAAGTGCTCACGAGCAGCACGTTGCTCAAACCAATTGAAGTGGTGGCACCTCTCTTGTCAGGTCTATCAGTAGACACCATTCTGTGGATAGTACCCTGTAGCAGGAGTAAAACCAAACATACCTGATGTGTGTTTATGTACACATTTGTACATATATAGAAATATTTAGATTCAAAATATATTGTATGACATAAGCTTTTAAGGCTACAAAGTTTATTCTGAAGTTGCATCTGGAAAGTATTCAAGTATATTTGCAGAGACTGAGGCAGCATGAATGCATTTACATTGCAAAATTACAACTGCTGCATGTGTTCACTGATCAGAGACAGAAGTTAACGACAGAAGTTCACTTTAAAATTTTACATTGAAAACTTAATTCTGAACATTTATTGTTTTCCTAATTGTTTCATTATTATTAGTAGTAGTAGTATTTGTTTTACAGTTGCAATCAAAATTATTCAACCCCCTTGACTTGCAAGACAATTTGCTGTGGAGGATAACATTTTATGAAATCAATTTAACAAAGGCATCAGTAAAGTATTAGAGAAAGTTTGTTAATACACTTTTGAGTGATTCTGAGAATGGAACATTGATGAATCATGATAAAATTCGAATTGGCTCTAAACATTCATGTTCAAAATTATTCAACCCCCTTTGTGCAGAATCTTTTATTCTTTAAAATCACCAATAAACGCTGTCTGTAAGTGTTTAGAAGCTTCTGTCACCTCTCTACTACAGTTTTGGCCCATTCCACACCTGAAAAAGCTTTCAGATCACTGATAATCTTTGGTTTTCACATTGCCACTGCTTTCTTCAAATTCAACCAGATATTTGAAATGAGAATTAAGCCTGGAGACTGAACAGGTCACTCAAGTACATTCTATGACTGATCCCTGAACCAAGCAGTAGTAGATTTGGATGTGTACTTTGGTATGACTGGCCTGCAGGAAAGTCCATTGATCATCAGCTTCAGTTTTTGCACCAAAGGCATCACAATTCTTGTCAAAATGGCCTGACACTTTAAAGAATCCATGATGTCCTTCATACAGTCATGATTTCCACTTCCTTCTACAGTAAAGAAACCCCATAACAGGACTGATCCACCTCCAAGTTTGAGGATGGAGATGGTGTTCTTCTGCTTATGAGCTTTGCCTTTTTTGCAGCAGACATACCGCTGATCCATGGGTCCAAAAAGTTCCAGTTTGGTCACATCACTCCATATAACATTCCTCCAGAGCTCCACAAGTCTACACAAATGTATTTTATCAAGTTCAAGTTGTCCTTTGTTCTTCTTGATCAATAGTGGTATTCATCATGATGTCTCAACATGAAGGCCATAATTGTCTAGTGTTCTTCTTACACACTGCTTTGAAATGGTTTTCCTCCTTTCATCGGGTCATCTTGCAAGTCTTTGGCTTAACATTGCAGATTTTTCTCAGTTGCTCTGATTAAACATTTTATGATATTGTGCTTTTTCTTCCACAACCTCAAAGATTTTCTGGTAAAACACACTTTAAGCTAAGGAATAAGGCTGAGAGCTGTGTCTCTAGGAACTTTCAATGTCTTGGAAATCTTCATATAGCCTTAGCCTTTCTAAAGTACTACGATATTTATTCTCTTTAGCTTTTGTGAGATCTCTGTTGACATTTTTGCTACTCAACTTCAACACATGCATGGGCTAACTGTATGTGTAACGGCTCAAGCTAATTCTGTTTTTAATAGAGTTTCTAAAAGCTTAATTGTGTTTTGAGACTGTTTTATTCCCCACCATGCAAATAAGTGATTTAAAAACAGCAATGTTGAATAGGGGTTGAATAATTATGACATAGCAGTATTATTAAAAAATCTTATAACTCAAAAGTATTACATTATATATTGACAATATCACTTTTAATATGCCAGTGAACTGATACAATTTTTATTTTATCCTGGATCTTCAGAAAAGCTTGTATTTGTAAAGTACTGCAGTCTCTAGGGGGTTGAGTAATTTTGATTGCAACTGTATATGGGATGGGAAACATCCTCGTGTTTCCGTTTAGATGGTGTAAATCTTGGTTTGGTCCCATTG
>JAVSBS010022012.1:0-127091 GCA_033124195.1 Coracias cyanogaster
TGATGCATAGAGCATGTGAAAGCTAGCCAAGGGGTGATAGAGGGGGAGAAGAAAGAGACTGAGGTGCACTGGGTGCAGGAGGACAGCTTAGGAAGGGGGACATAAGAAGAATGAGAAGACAGTTTCCTTCTGCCTCTATCTCACTGCCATGCCACAAATTGCCTCAGATCTCATTTTCTCATTGATTTTCCAATTAATCAGCTACATCTTTATGTATAATATCAACAGTTCTTGAGAGTCAGTCAGCTGAAGTCCTGTATTTCCTCTTTAATTTAGACTCCCAACATTCCAGTAGCTAACAGTAAGGCAAAAAATGAGAGAGATGGGACTTCCACATTCAAGCAATTACATTTTTCACTTCCAGTATTATAACTCTGGCAACTTTTTCTTCCCTTCACAAAAAAGAGAACATAAATGGGTATTTAATGCTGAAATCCAAATGTCTACCTTGTCCTTTTTCATACTGTGTGTTTTTCATATAAGCGGCAAATCCTGGAGGAAGCTTCCATTCACTGTTATCTGTTGTCCCCATTTATTTGTCTTCTGGCAGGTATCTGTCAGTGTCTTACGTATGTCATTTATTACTGTGCTTTTAAAAATCTCTTCTGCAAATCTATGTTTTTATTTTACTGTGTCTTCCCAGATTTCTTGTACAGTATCAGTGAGAGCTTGTTTACATGTGACGTTATTTATGGACGGGAAAAAACCACATCTGCTTCCTTCAAGAGTGATTCCATGTGCAGATAAACCCAAGGCTATACTATATTCTCAAGGAATTTGCAGAAAGTTAGCAGAATAAGCGGTTAGAAAGTGCTTGGGGAAAAGTTGCTTGGTATCTTGTCTAGAATTAGGCTACTGTGATATTAATCTCTTCCTTCTTATCTACGTACCTATGAGACATCCAAAACACTAGTGAGTCATTTCTGGAAAATATGTTTCAATATGCTGCTGAGAAGAATATAAAAGGGCAAAATCCAGGTTACTCGCAGTTTTAATAGAGCAACTAGTTGCTTTGAACTCCACCTTGCTTTACCAACCTGTTTGTCAAAACTGTTGACCACTAGGTTTTACACAAATATCGTAAGGCTACTTGTGAAAGTGGTTTTGGGGTTATTCTGCTGAAGCTAATACCTTCTAGGGGCAGAGGAAAACACAGCACTATCACTGCAATAGCTGCCTGACTTTGAAAATCATTCCATTCTACTGGGTCAATGAAGTCCTTTCAGATCATCCACATCACCGTGTACATTTTATTCTCATCTCCACAATAATGTAAGGAGGGTGACAGCATTCAGTCCTCCTTTTCCCAGAAGTGAACAGAGTTCTGAATAAGCAATATCATATAAGGCAGTAAGAACATTCAAGTAATGCAGGCCCGCATACAAGCTGCGTACATTTACATTTTATTGCAAAGCACGGTCTAAGCTAGACTCAAAGTCAACAGAGGAAATGGAAAGGAACATTAAAGCCACCTAGGAGCCCAACATGGAGGGAAATTTGCTCTTACTTTGCTGCTTCACCTCCAAGACCAGTGAGTAGGACCTGTGCTGGTGATCCTGAGCAGGCTCAGAGTGAGGAAGCTATTGGTTTGGCTTCCTTAAATGTACACGTTGAAGCTTTTTGCTCCCTCCTGTAATTGCAGGTGCATGAAGCACAAGGTAAGATAAGTGCCAGTTCTTACACGGGAGTGCTCAGTCTTCAGTCTGAGTGTGAACATGTCGTGAATGCTGAAAACATGAAGCAGCACAACACTGCAATGTTGCAATGGTAGGTTTAGTGGAAAAAGTAATATTTGAATTTTTCCCATTCTTGCTACAATCATTAACATAAAATCAATTTGTGTTGTGACATTTTCAGTTCTCATTATGATCTCTGTCACAAGAGGGAGGTTTTTAATCCCCCGTAAAGACTTTAAGAGACAGCAGAATAATGTGCACTAAATGCATTATACATTTTCTAATATGACCTTTTCATGGTTCTTCAGTTTGACTGCCTGGTCACTCCTGAACTTTGGCTGCCTCAGTAATCTGAGAGGAACAGGTGGAATGGTAAATAATCAAAATACTGAATCTTTAAAAGGTTAACTTCATACTGCAAGTGACTCTTTTATAGGTTTTATATACCATATGTTCATATTCTGCAACTAAGAAAAAAGCTAGGAAGAAAAGTAAATGGCAGACTATGACTGTTCTTGTGACAGTGACATAAATTATTCAGGAAAGGAGTAAGACGGCCATGTGATAGGTACTAACTTTATTCTGTCAATAGTTCACATGCATTTATGCTGCGTGAAACAATCTACTCTTCATGGAGATGGAGGAAGCTTTAGCCACCCTTCACCCTTAAAAGATTTGAAAGCCTCAGATAGGGATTTGTTTCAAAATGAAAAGTATATTATGACCCAACACTAAGCCTCCTCCTGCTGTTGTGTTTTTGTTGGTTTGTTTGTTTTGCATAAAACTTAAAAAGTAATCAAAAGTGAACCTAGAACTGACTACTTTGTAAAGTAAGCATCAGGTAATGATCTTCTCTTGCTATTGTTTTAAACAATGGCATTAACTGCAAAGGGACCCAAGGTCACGCAAGAAAAGAGGGGATTGCAACTGCTGAGAGAAAGTAGAAAGAAGCCAAGATATCTCCTCAAGGAGAGCACAGAGCAAATGTGGAGGATATGACCTGGCATCTGAGTGTATTAGAACTAGGGAATCTCCTTTTGACTCTTCGATGCTGCCCTGCCATTACTTTCCCATAGCTAAGCACAAGAACTCTCCCAGGAAAAGGGATGGGGATACAGACTGGGAAGGAGGTCGGGTCCTGGAATGGTTTTTGTATCCGTAACAGAATTTTTTTCTGAGAAGGGCTGGACAAGGAGTATAAAAATATTAATGGAGTGATAATGTACGCCCACAATGCACTCATGGGTATACAGAAATCAGGGAATGGCACTATAGGCATCAAATGAATTAATAAAAAATATGAAAGCCCCTACAGGAGCCTATATGGGTTTTGGAATTAGATGATCTTTAGGGTCCCTTCCAACCCAAACCATTCTATGATACTATGATTCTACATCACAAAGATGTAAAACTTCACTACAGGGTGCCTTCCTTACAGGAAAATTCTTAGAAATAAACAACAACAAAGCAAAAGGGAGAAAACTCTTCTTAAAGGGGATTTTTAGAAAGAATCCTATTACACAGAGAGAAGTGCAGCTCTGGCTTGAAGGCGTCTGTGAAAACCAATATCCTATTCCCCAGCTAAAAGGCATTCACGCCCTTACAGATCATTCTGGAGATAGGCGGGCTCCTTTTTTCATTCATTCCTTTTCCTTCCTTTATTACAAAACTCCTGAGAGCTTAATAACGCATGGTATAGGCAGAAATATTTTGGGTGTGGAGGTTCAGCAGTTGAGACATGATGGTTTGTCTCTCCTTTGTGTGGGCTGGGGAGGAGTGACTTAATGAGGCACTGCTGGGTTTGTCAGAGAGCTTGTCTTGAACATTTCCATCAAGCTCTAATGCGATATCCTAGTTACTCATTCTAAGAAAGAGGGATAGTGTTTTTCAAGTAGTTGAAGCTCATAAGTGGGTTAACTTTCTGCTCATGTGTCTAGGAAGACTTTCAGAAAGGAGAAAAAACCCAGAACCAAGCCAAGAAGCTACTTGCTATACTCCCTACTAAAATGGCAATAATCTCTATTGCTTTGTAGCCTACAAAGCAATAAAGAGCTGCTAAGATTAATTAAACTCTGAAGGGAAGCTGAAGTGTTTAATCAATCACCAGTGCTGTTGATTGCCACTATACCATTCATAGAGATTATTATATAGTAATTCGAACTACAAAGCAAGGCAGCTGTAATAGAAGAAGGGCACTGCTAGTTAGTTTTGGGATATCTAGTTCCAGCTATTGAGGATCTGCTTTTTCACAGTATCTGAAAACTGTTAAAAAGTTCACTTCACACTGGCCATTCACTTCAGTTGAGGGTGCTCAGCACTTCTGCAAATGAGGCCTCAGAGTTTCAAATCAGGAACCTGGAAAATTAGAAGACGCAGTGAGCGACCCTTCATGAGAAATCTGCCTTAGCAAGATGGGCAGCGTTACAAAGGAAATCAGTGCCAGGAACTGCACAAGAATGAATTTCTCCAGGGCAGCACACATCAACTGCTCTGCCTACATGACTTTTTTTTTTTTTCTTCTCCTTTCTTTTATTTACCCTTTGCAATTTGCTGCCTCTTGTGCTCTGCAGCTTTGGAGAAAAACAACTTAACTGTTGTCTGCTCTACTATGCAACCTAATATATGTCCAAAACAGGAACACCTGTACTGAATGAGAAAATGATGCTATGGACCAAGTGGTAGAGAAACATGTAATTAAAAACTGTATTATATTGCATGCAGAAAAGGGGTTGAATTAATCTTATCTGAAAGATGGACTCAGTATCCTCTCTCAGGTGTACTTTAAAAACCAAATGATTATCTGAATGATTTCAGTTATCAATGGTTTTAAAACTACAATCAGGAAGCTGCAAAAGATACTTTTTTTGAAAAGACTGAAAACATGATCTTGCATAATTCCCAGGCTGGTGACATCCAGGAGTGAGATGAGAAGAAAAACACAGTAATAAACCTTTGAATTCATGCACAAATCCTGCATTTGTTAATAGCATGTTTGCTCCTGCCTCCCATCATAACCGTGCTTGACATATATCTTCAGGGCAGCTAGGGGAACATAACACCAAATTATAGATCATTCTCATTTTCTAAGGTGGCCATTTAGAGAATCTTAAATATATAAAATAGCAACGGGAAGGGTCACACTTCCTATGAACTGGTGTGAACTGAACTGCGTTAAACTCCTGTTCTTTTAGAGTTGGCTTTACCTCTGTTGAAAGGAGGAGGCCATCAAGCTGTGCATACTCCAGGACAGGTCCTCCACTGATACAAATCAGTAGTGACTTTAATGGAGCCATGTGGATTTACAGCAGGCAGAAATCTTGGCTGGCTGATTGTCCAGTGAGTGTAAAAGCAAGTGACAACTCTACAATTTGGAGAACTCCACTGAAAATACCTATTCTCTACAACTGCTTTTTGGCGTCTGCCAGACCTACATGTATGGCGCAAGTCACTAGTACTGAGAGATTTAAAGTCTATTTGAAGGAGAACAATCATGAGAAGAAAAGACAGAAAAAAGACTCTACTATAATGATACCACTTATTGTATACCACCTACGTTAAGTACTCAAAGTGCTTTACTAAAAAATCATTCATTTCCTTTCATAACAAGGTCAAGCAGGAGATCTAACACCTAGAAGTGACAATTATCACTGCAGCTTTTTGAAAGTGATTACTACATACTTCAACAGAGAAGCAAATGCTATTTCAGGAGTCATTTGAATCACTGATGTGGTCTCTGTAGGAGCTGGTTACATCTCCTTGATACGGAAGGATAATCTGTCACAACACTGACAATGCACAGAGCAACTATAAACTATCCTTAGATTATTCCAGTGCAGAAGAAGAGAAATGGTCGTTTGCTTTTTTTGTCCTTTTGCTGGAGCTGGCTCCATTTTGGCCAGGTGTCAAGGACATTCGAACTTGCATTTGAAGAGCATATGAGCAGGTTCACCCTGAGCAGAACAGAAAGGAGTAACGGACACCTTCTGAGACCTAGGGAGACGACCATTGCCTGGGGGACAGGATGCTAAGGAATGAAAGAACATTGGATGGTCACACCCGGTTCATTTAGCCTAATGCTCTGTGATGGTGACCAATGCCAAGTGCCATTTACGAGAATGTACAGTTATAGCTCTCCAGAATGTTCTTCCAACTTCCCATGATTTTTTTTCACTATGTAAAGGAGAGACAGATTAAAAATATGAACAGGAGGTGAAAATACAGATGCAATGACAAAGTGTCTCTAAAGCATGCCAGAACTGAAAAGCTTTTGTAAGCAAGTGGAGTTACATATAAGCAAAATAATCGCTAATAGAAAATATCTAATATGATGTGAAGTTAGTGCACTCCTGGGAAGAAAAGGATGACTACTATTATTGTTATTATGATTATTTGGGATACAGTTTCTTTTTTGAGTTGATCAAAGTAATTTACAAATTGAGATCGACAGGCTGAAGCACTGAAATGCTGAAATTAAGCACATTCATTTCAAAGTGATGTCTCTGCTTCAAAAACTGTCAGATTTCATTTTTAAAAGACTTTTAAAAAACGTCTTTTATTTTACCATGAAGAATTACCCCCTCAAATCCTGACTTTCCAGTCCAGTCAGTAAACTGAAAAATCAATTATTTGCACAGTACTGGTTTCGGGGAAAAGGGCCAGAAGAGAAGACAAGCCCATATGAAAGTCAGTGGAGAATCAAATGGAGAGTGAGAAAGAATAAACATGGGATTTATCCATAGGACTGACAGAGCCTTACAGAAAGCTGATTGCTATTCCTAACTTATATTTAGAAACTTATGGGAAAGAGGAGATGAAACTTTGCTGAAAGTGGAAAAGCTGGCAAACATCACAGCCATGTACAGAACCCAAGTACTTTGACTTGGCAAGAGGGCAGATGGTCTCTGCAAATGGTATTAACACTTCTCAGCAGAAGACAGCCATTTAAAAAAAAGTGACAGAGGAGCTGGTCTCCAAATCTGAAAAGAAATTAAAAGCATGTGCATGACACAACAGTCCCTGACACAAGGCAAGTGTCTACACAAAAAAGGCCTGAGCAAGAATTGGAAAAGAGCCTTCTGGCAGTCCAGCCAAAACATCTTTCTGTGGAGGACAGCAATTATTGTGCAAGGAAGCTGAGTCCAGCAATTAAAGCAAGAGCTTTAAAATTCTGCTAGAGGTTTCCTGAAGTATGAATCATAGAAACTGCACGTGCACTTGTTTACCTGTGCATAAAAACAAATCCCTAAGGCAATGGAGGTTGAATCCATTGACATTAGCAAAGTGTCTAAAGAACTCAAAGGGTTTTGGTGGCACAAAGTATTAAAATGCCACAACAGGCATGCCGGCTAGTATTTAATGGCAGCAAGGGGAACTGCATTAAGATCATATTCAAACACCTAGAGTGTTCTTATTAAGAATATACAGGTTATATGAGAACAGTAACGTGAGGGAGCAAGTACTGCAAAATAAATGTAACTTGTAAGGATTTTCTCTAGCTAGGGCATGTGGCATCTTTCCAGTCCAATTTCTTTATGCAAAACAAATAATTTTGCATGTTACTAACATGAGAAGAGACTTACTACCAACACAAGTTACATCTCACTTGGATAATAAATGAAAACAGGATAAGAAATAAAATCCATTTATTATCCAGGTCCAGAGGAGGTCACGAAGATGATCAGAGGGCCGGAGCACGTCCCCTAGAAGGAAGGACTGAGAGAGCTGGGATTGTTCAGCCTGGAGAAGAGAAGGCTTCAGGGAGATCTTATAGCAGCCTTCCAGTACTTAAAGGGGATGTACAGAAAAGACGGGAAGGGACTCTTTTTCAGGGAGTGCAGCAATGGGATGAGGGGTGACAGTTTTAAACTGAAAGAGGGTAGATTTATAATAGATAATAGAAAGAAATTCCTTACTTTGAGTGAGGGTGGTGAGACACTGGCACAGGTTGCCCAGGGAAGTTGTGGGAGTGTTCAAGGCCAGGCTGGGTGGGACTTTGAGCAAGCTGGTCTAGTGGAAGGTGTCCCTGCCCATGGTAAGGAGTTTGGAAGTAGATTATCTTTAAGGTTCCTTCCAACTGAAACCATTCTAGGATTCTGTGGATTAGCTGGTGAGTGACTGTCCTTGTGCCTTATCTCTCTGTGTAGGCATTTACAGAGCACTTATCATTATGGCATCAATCCTTCATCTTTCCTATAATGCCTGGACTATGTATTCAGAACAGCCATCTATGAAATGAAGCAAGTTAAGTTTAGCTTCGCATCTGGCTATGCTGAAGGAGGAAGAGAAGTCATTTGCAGAAGCCCAGGGCATTCTGTTCTATAAAATAAATTTCCTGAAAATATCTAATACTGTAACCACTTTGCCCTACGGCATCAAGACCAGTATTTTCAATAGAATGTGTATACCCAGCTCCTTTGTAAGCACCAGTCTAAATTTGAAACCAGTCCTTTACAGTCAGTCTAACAACCTACCCATAAAACCAGCCGGCTGGCTGGATCTCTTCTGGCTACTCTCCTCTTATTCATTGTGACCTACAGCTAAGGACATTTTTCACACTGCAGACCCATGGAAAAGACTCTCATAATCTTGTTAAAGGCTGGCATACTTGACTTGCATTACAGAATCCTCCATTTGTCTCCTCAGGGAAATAAACACTTTAAAAGAGTCTTTGGACTTCTAAAATGACTTAACAAAATACAACAGCCACAGTAGTAATAACCGAATCAGTTTTCGACTTTTCTACATTCAAAAATGTCTACAGTGAGGAATTTGGATTTTATGTGCCCTTATACAAACTCATCTACAGCTTTATTTTTTATTGCTCACATGTTCTCAAGGGAAGCCAATTTCTCTTTCAAGCAGCAGTGACTTTAGTAAGTCAAAGCATTCAATTGCTAGAGGAGAGTTTACTTTACCTCATCACTAAAACCCTGCTGTGGAATACAATCTGTTTTCAGAAGAGCAAAGAGGTGAAGGACAAAAACAAATGGCAATTACTCAAAGACTGTGAAGAGCTTGGAGACGGGTATTCTCTCACATCTGAATTAGGGTAAGAGAATACACTGGTTGAAATGTTGCCAAGGAGAATGCTCTATCACTGAGCATGCTGAAATGTGTCTCGCAGTCATCTACAATATTAAGTTGTAATATAATAGTGTGTATTATCTGCATTTGCGGCTGCTTTTTAAGAAAATACTGCACCAATTTGTTAGTTAGGATAGACGTTGGGCAAGGACATGACAACACATTCACAGTTTGCACCAATAACTATAATTCCATTATTTCACGACTAAAAACTTTCTTGCTACTCTCAAACCCTTGCCGTACCAGTGGAATAAGCTTCTGAACTTCCCACTTGACTATCTACTTGAAAAATAACTGCTTTTCCATCTAAATTCATGCAACACCTTTCTTAGGGATTCCACCTGTCCAAAATACAAGATATTTAATTCATATTAATGTATTTGAAGTAGCAGGAGAAATAAAATACAGTATTTTTCACTATCGGTGTTGCCAGAGAAGCGGTGTCTTCAGCATTACCAAAAGAGCTGGCTATACAATACTTCTATATATGCAGCAACTCTACCACAAAGAACTGGTCGTTTACCCACATGTATTTCAGGTTTTCCAACGGGTATCCTACAACACTTTCTGATTTTACTAAATAATCAGAACATGCTTGAAGATAAATACTTAGATCCTGTGTAGCAAAATCTTGTGGCAACTACAGAGGGAAGAAAAACCACACCAACCCTTGCTCACTTCCAGTCACCTTGTAAACACACTTTATGCTGAGCAAACTAATGCTCTTCATGTTTTTTTTTGCAAAATTTCCAATTATAGAAATCAGAATTTCAGTAATAATTGGAATATTATTGGAGATTATTTACAAACTTAAGGGGTAAATATCTACTAATGTAATAGCTTCTTGTAACATATGCTGATAAAAATTATCCCAAAACAACCAACTAGCCATATATGTGTTTGGAACCTTGTAGCTTTTTGCTGTAAAATAAGAAAATACTCTCTCTTTATAGCAATTGAAATGCAGGAGCTACTCTGTGGCCTTCACTAGTTCTTAGAGCGTGACGCACAGGTCCAGGCTTGCTTAAAACTTAGACTGCTTTAATGCAATTCAGCTTCCCAAGGTCAGGAGGAGGAGTTATTTCTGAACCCTTCCTCTTAACAGCAGCGTTGTGCAACATGAAATAGCATCACCACATATCAGCAGGTTCTGAATTTCTTTTGGAATGCAAAGACCTGCCAATGAATCTGCTTCTCAGAAGCTTAATGTATTGTTCTCACTTGCATCTCCTTTATTGTCTTTCTTTTATACCTGTACTTCAATTGCACATAGCATCTTTCCTTTATTGCGGGCTGCAGTTAATCAGCTGGTTCCATAAAGCACCACATAAATTCTCTTTTATGAATTCTTTGTCACAAGAACATAGCCAAATGGCCTGTACCCCAAGACACAGCAGTAACACATCACCTTTGTACAGCCTTGCAAAACCGTGATGGAAATTACAGCAGCCCAAAACCAGAAAACACCCCAATCAACTTTACTACGGTAGTGTTGGTCATGAAAAAACCAAATCTAGTGATGTTTAATAGTCAGGTCTCAAAAAAGACAGTGAGAAAAAGAAAGGGAGAAAGAAAATCCGTCTGGATACGTGAGTGGAGAGATGTCTGCACGGTTGCCTTTGCAACAGAAGATCCTCAAGAGCATAAAACGCTCCCATGAGCACTCATTTAACAAATCTCTTACAAGTAGTAGATGTCTTTTCCCCTTCCTCAAATTCCTCATTCATTTTATACCCTAAACTATACGACTAAAAGAAAACAAATCTATACAATTATGTATAAAAATATGCTCTTTTTGAACTAATGCATACTGAAAGAATCGCCTTAAAGCTGTATTTATACTATCATTTAAATACCTATACCATGCTCACGTCTTCTCTAAAGTGGCTGTAACACAATAGTGCTGAGGCATTAACTTTTAGGAGATAGGATTTTGTTTTTGTACCAAGCACAATGAAGTCAGTGACAGGAGTGCTGTAGCTCTAGACCAAGGCAGAGAAAAAGAAAATCTCTCTGTCCTAGTGCATCTTGAAATCATCTCTGATGAACATTACTGATCCACATTTCCAAAAGAACCCAGATGAGGTATCACCAGTGCCCCATGAAGTGTTACCAATATTTCTGGAAATGCCTCTCCTGACATACCAGAGGATTACTGAGGGCTTTTTCACAGCTCATAGTTGCTTATAGTTATTCTGTGACCAACTGGCACACTAAGGTCATTTTCTCCTTTAGACATTTCTAACCCAAGAGCCTTTAAAGCAGATGTTCATATTATTAGACCCCAAGTGTATAATTACACACTTTGTACTAATGAACTTCTTCCTATTTCTATTGCTTCAGTTCTGAAGGACATCCTATTGAAAATACAAAAAGGAACTTTTTAAAAGAAATGCAAAATATTGTCCAGTGTTTTTGCAACCAACTTCACTTCTTCTCATAGAGATGTAAACTGAACAGACAACCCTTCTTCCCACTTGCTTCTTTATTGAAAAATCTATTTTAATTATTTGTTGCCTTCTGGGTAACAGCATTCTCAAATGCAGCTACTGTATATGCTATATAGCAGTCACCATATGGCTTTCTTCATACACTCAAAAAAAATCAAACACTTTAAAATTCTGTTCACTACTAAAAACAAACTGTGCTTTAAAAACTCTGATCTGGTTTTTTGGTTGAAAATTTCTTGTTTCCTTATGGGATTCTAGTAAACTGAGGAAAGTGATTCATATATAAGCTTCATTTAACAATCTCAAATGTACCAGGTGAAGATGAGTCTGAAAGATTTTTTATTTAAAATGTCCAGAATTATACTGTTCAAATGAAAGGAAAGCATGAGGCATACTTCATAACACTGTTCAGTTTTGTGCTTTTGGCTCACCAAATGATGTCATTTAGACATAAGGTGCTTCATCTATGAGACACTTTTTCCAATGCTTCTCCAGCTCATCAGGCTCAGAAGAAAGGACTGCAAATGAGGAAAGGCTTTGCAACGTTACACAGGCCAATCTTATGTGCTTTGGAACTGTGGGATCGCACCTTTTCTGGGAGGGGATCTGCTAGAAATATACATTGGCTTCGAGGCAAGAAAAATTCGAGGTCTGCAAAGCTTCCCTGGGACTTCAGTACTTTTTGGGCCTGTAAGCTCTTATCAGACCACACTATACTGGTACCTCGGCACTGAGACTTCTGGAGACAAAGCTGTTTCTGGTGTTTTCCTGGGTTTTGTTTCAACTGAACACACCTCAAGCAGAAGCTAATGAATCCCTTTGTGGAAACCACAAAACAGGAGGCAGCACCTTCTACGTATAACTATTTTCTTAACCACATCTGAATATTGTACCATAACGTTAACAAAAAATATATTAAGCTTGAGAAATACTTAGGCATTCCATTTTCAGTGAGATATGACACAGATCAACAACTAGGTACCATAACTGTTTGGAAAATCATGTTGCAGACTAACATATACATATTTGGTTTTTTCTCTCATCTTACAGTCCCATACAAAGCCTAATTTTGTCTCAGCTTAAATGCTCAGGGAACTGTTTTTCAAAAGACTACCCCTTCTATTTTTATCTTAGACTCTCCAAGAATATTTGCAACCTTTCCAAGAACTGCAAGCCTAAACCTGCATTTCCATTGTGAAGGATCAATGACGCATTTATAACATGCAACTTGCTGCCTGAAATGACTGTGACATGATTTTGTTTTACCCAGCTTTCATTTTTCCTGTTGACAGGGATTGCCTGATAAGCGAGTACTTGCTGTTATAGACCATACTTACAATTTAGACAATACGGAAATATTGCTTGTTGTCTGTGCCTGATAACTCCTAGGCCCTGACTATCATTGTAAACAAATTGAGAAATAGGACATGATGATACATAAAATTACTTTCAGACAAGCAAGATGGAGCCATGCCATACGATAATAGATCCAAGAATATAGTGATATCATTGTATAAAGTATGTTCTCATAAAGGAAATTGAACCATTTTCCCATAAACATATCCTTCTAAACAATTAGTAATGAAATTCTGTCTCACTTACTGGAACATTGTGAGCATCAGAAAATTGTAATTAAAACTAGGTTGGAAAATCATCAGAGTAAACGGATTACTCGGACATAAGTTTAGCCACTTTCTAAGTGACTATGAATTAGAAATATTATAAAGGTATGTTTGAATGCTTGTAGGGGACAAAGGCTTTGTAGCACACCTCCAAATACAGATCTGACTGTCCAAGTTAGTCCCAAGGAGATCTCCAGAGCAGGTGGACACTTGCGGGGAAGGTTATATTGCAATTTTGAGTGACCAATCCCAGTCTTCAGAGTTCGAGCCTATAGCTGAAAAAGTAACTGAATAGATACATGTACTTTTTAACATTTGGGACATAAAGACCCCATGCTGCTTGCCTAGAAGCTTTTCAAATATTTTTGTGTTGCAAGATATTTTAGTTAAGTGTTTTCTCTGTGGATGATGGACTCTCATTTCACTGAGATGGACTTGAGCCAAATTGTTCAGATTTTAATAACGCACAAATACAGTTCTTGATTCTCATTCTAGTCCATTTCTAAGGAGAGGCATCTGCTTTACAAGAAGCAGATAGCATTATTTTTTATTATTTACAAAGAGTCCATTAAACTGAATTACAAGAAAATGCAGTTCTTCAAAGAGAAAATGAATGTAGAAATGTCCCTGATGGGACAGTGAAAGCTGTAAAATACGTAAGGGTACATATTTGGAATGAGTTGGTGATACCTCAAATACCACATCCCCTCTTCTGCACTAATAAAAAGGGAATTAGAAAACATCAGAACTAATTTGACACAATACTGCATAAAGAGCAACAAACTTTCTGGAACAATCAATTAGTCTCTAGTCTATATTAATTTATATTCAAAGTAACTTTACTAAAGTCAACCAGCTCAACATTGTTGATGGAACTATTCCAGATTTATCCTGGAGGAACCAAAGATGGAATTCAATCCTCAAGATAAAAAAGAAAAAAACCAAACCAAAACAAAACAATAATCAACCAAAAAAGATGTATTTGAAATTTCAAAAGTCTTATTTTCTCCTATACTTTATTGAAAAGATTTGGGTTTTTTTCCTCACACTAAGGATGTTTTAGCTTAACATTGCAGTGATTAGCACTATGATTTATTTCACTGTCATGTTTCTAGAGATTTTACAAACTTTCTTCTATTAAATGTTATGGGAATATTCCAAGAACTGCAGACATCAATATCCATGTGAAAAAACTATATGAAACCCACCTTATTTGTTTTTGTTTATGATAAGAGATATTTTAGTGCTCTAATTATCATTATCAGCACACAAACACCTGCTGTTCCTAGACCATGTTTCTATTAACCTGGCGTGCCACTTCAATGGTTTCCTGTTGGCAATCTGAAATCAAATTATTCCTTGTCTGAAAATTATTGTTACTTGCTGGCGCTAAGAGTTTACTACGTCTGTCATTTTCTAACCTTTTCTTTATGGGGAAAATGAAAAAAAAAAATCAATAGCCATTTTAACATTTTGTTTAATAAGTCTTTATGAAACTCTGATCACCACTGAGCTGCCTACGCACGCTCTCACCATGTTTTGTGAGTCTATACATGCCACTGACATTTGTACACTTTGCATCTCAAGGTGGGAAGTTATCTGCAGGGTCAGAGACACAGGTTATGCCTGCACTGCCCTTGAGACCCAGGCCCAGTTCAGACTTGGGTTTGCTGAGTTGAGTGCCTCAAAGGGGGTTGTCCATGCTAGAAATATCACCTCCTCTCCAGCTCACGCCAGCTGTGGGACTGCTGAGCTTTGGGCTTGCCAGCCACCCCATGGTGCTGAGCGTGTCCCTGCAAGGCAGCCACCTCCAGCGCTGGCCTCAGTCCTCCACAGCTTCATGCATGCCCTGTGCTACAATAAGCCTTGCCTGCTGCAACCCTGCAGCTTCCATATTGAATTTAATGTGGAAGTGAGCGATGCATAGCTACTGGTTAGATGGATGAGACTCACCACATCAATTTGTTTCTAGTACTTCCATTTTAGATGGTGACCACTCCTGGGCAAGGGGTGAAACCCAGATCCACTGATTAGCCTGGGTGAATGGTACAGATATAAATGAAAATATAAGGACTTGCCTCAGCCACAGAAGCCAGAGAAGTAGCACAGCCTTAGAAGTTTTCCTTTGTAAGGTTTCAAAAGGACTTTAAAAAAATCCTACTGTTTTTAATATAATTACAGTACAACACGGTTATTTTTATGGAGTTCCTGTCTCCCGCTGCTGTCTGGGATTAGTCTTTATTTAGCAATGATGAAGAGTTATTTCTTATGTCCTGGTTCAACCTCAAAAACTTATGATAGGAATTCTGGCTCAACGTTATTCTATCAGCATGCTACCTTGTTGAAGAGATGCATTTACTAAAAGTGCAAATCCTGCTGACAGTGATGTTGCTACTACAGCCAACATCCTGAACGAAGCGAAGTGAACAGTATGTTGCATCTAGAGCTGCCTTTTCCTCCCTTCTGTCACTTTTGCCTCTAAAGCAGAAGCTGACTGTTAGATTTTGGAGCCTGCTGTAATTTGATCAAAACCAAGGAATATCATGTTGAAGAATCAACAGCTAGTCAATGGGTGGTGTTGACCCTAACTTGTTATCTGTCTAGGGTCTGGGATGATCAATGCTTCTGCACTGAGTTCCAAAACCTTAGAGCCAGACCAAAATGCACAACAACTTCCACATGGGACGATTCTTTCGTTTTTTGTGGAAACAACAAAAAAATGTTTTAATTTATAGTCTGGTAAAAAAGCATTCAAGTATCATAGGTTCAAACCTGAATTTACCCTTCAAGCCTAGCAAAGCTTTCTGGGCAAGTAATTCTCCTGTACAAAACAGCTATGATGGAAAATGCAAGCAGTCTGAAAATATGTGTTTAATTTCTGTTGTATAAATACTTTGCACATATAATTCAACACCTCAGTATGTGCAGAACGAATAGGGGTGAAAATCCAATAGTCTTTTCTAAAGCTGAGAACTGATTTTTGATATCGTGTTTGCAATGTCTTCATATTCTTTCCTTGTGAACGTCTGAGCCTTTCATCTATGCCATTATGGCCTGTTCACACCTACATCTTAAAATATGATGCTCACATATTTGTGAAAAAGAAAATTAGAATTGTTCTGTCAATTATAAAGTTTACAGTTCACATTATGCGTTGCCTAATTACACAGTCACAGTCAGTTGTGTTTGGGAACAGGAAAAATACCACCTGAATTCTATAAATAGCTAAAGGCCTTGTATTACAAATATTGATATCCTTCAGTGTAATCAGATTAACTGACCAAACAATGATGGACCTACATACACAATCAGTAACTGCTGAGTACAAGTGTTAGTAGTGACAAGACCCAGCTCACAGCACAAGCTGTTTTTATAATTGATAATTAATTCATTTACTTTTTTTGAATTTCAAACAAATGAATACAGCCAAGAAATGCATATTTTCTGCTATAAAAAAAGGCTCGGCTTCTCAAAAAAGGATTATTGATAATTACATGGTAGAACTTACAAAAATGCATAGGTTCAAAATACAGCTTTGTGTCTAGTTCAAATCTAACTACATTTAGTACCTTTCTCCCAGTTTTCTTCCTAGCATGACTAATGTCTTGTTTATTGATGGCTACACTCTGTATTCTTTACCTTTTCTTCCAATAGGTTTTTGCTAACTCTGGAATGTAGATACCAAGCCTTAACTTTTCATCAAAAAAGCATTATTAAAAGCTGGAGAAACTGAGAGGGAAGACCATTACGTGAGGTCTACACAGTGAATCCCAATGCATGCAATACCTATAGAAGCTGGAGATCCTCTCCACCTAAAGGTAGGTATATCAGGTCATTTGGGGACAGAATGGGGCAATATTTTGTATAAAAGGCTATATAGTACCTTCTACATTCTTGTTGCTTTCATGAAAATACTTAAAAGGAAGGCTTACAAAATAATTTGTCTTCTGATTGGATCTACATGATTCAAGATGTCTATGAAGCACCATACTTTTAAGGTGCGATTGCTGCTTATTGTAAGGCCTTACAAGGTTTGTCCTAATTTGTTAACAAAAACTTAGAAGATTCTGAAAGTGATTTATCTGCTAGGGTTTTGCAGTACCTGAAACTGTTCTGCACAATGACTTCATTGCATTCCATGGAAATTCCTTCCACCTCACTTCTGCAATACAGCAAAGTCTTTACAAAAATGTTGGGTGTTTCTGAGGTTAAATTACATGGATGTTTCACTGAATTTGAAGGGGAGTAGTAACTACTACCGATCACCTGATGATATGTAGCTGGCCTAGAAATCAATGCAAAAAAGATGTATGATTTGATGGGAATGTGAATTTCAGAGCGATATGAACAGCAGCAGTTTTCATGTTTCCAGTTCAGCAACATTTATTGCTTAGTTATAAATACATCAGGATGATCAGATTTTCAAAGTGGACGAGCAAGAGCCTTATATGCACTAAGCGCATGGAGGATGTCCTACCCAGGTAAGGAGTTACACTAAGGTTTGCTAGGCAATCCTCTGTAGTTTGTGGACGCAGTTAAGTATTGACCACACAACCACAGCAACACCTTTAGCACAGAGCTGAGCCCAGTGGCCTCTCAATCAAACCTCTTGTAAGAGCATCACCACCTTTCTGAGCTACAGTAAAAGGACTTGCATTTAACGGGTCCTTCCTGAGCTATTCCAAGGCTAGCTCTGCATATGAGTCCTGATAAAACAGATCTCCTTCACTGACATCGCTGAAGATATCAGAGTGATATGGTGTAGGGATATGAAAACATATCAGGAAAAATGAACATTTGTATATCAATCAATGAATATGTTCTCATTTACGTTATTACCTTTTTTTGCTCTATTTTCAGCATGTAAATATTTTATTCATTTGGCTCTCAGACTGCATATTCTATTTAGCATAACACTCCTACAAAAATACACGTTTTCCCATGAACTATGCGTTTGTAGAATGTGCAGCCTTTCCCCCATAAGCTCCCACTTCTGTCTGGTGCACAACAGGAAGCTGTGTGAGGTCAGGCCGCAGAACAAAACATCCTCAGCCACCATTACTTTGCTTTTTCTTCTGACCCTGGAAGGAACTTGATTTTGCTACCTCAGTTTTGAAGCTATTTGCTTCTGATAGGAGGGGGTGATGATAATAGCCATCCATGAAGAGCAAAGGTATCTGCTCTTGCTTGCTTCTCTCTTTTAATCAAATATTAATTGGATGCAGGCACTTCACTACTCACAGACAATATCTGGCAGAAAACAGTTAATCTTTCATGCTTGCAGGAAAGGAATAATAAAGACTGGTCTGCTTATGTGAAAGCTTGCAGGCAAAGTAATAGTAACACTAATAGTAATAATTAATATGTACTGATACTACATAACTCAGATTTACTTGGTTACAGTCATTTCATCATGTAACAAATTAAAAGACTGAATTGCAGTATTCGTACAAAAAACTTTGGAGCAAAATTATTAGATCTTGCAAAGCTTAGAGCTAATAATTGTTCTATTTACTGATGAAGTCCAGAGAATGTTCATGTCAGTGTCTGGAACACACATCACTGTGTTCCACATCCTTCCATCTGTCCTGCACTGAAAGTTACTCTTTAGTTTGAACAATTTCTCCTCTGTAAAACGGGAAAAAACCCTCATCTCCTAATTTTAAGGAGATATAATAAAGCTTTGAAACTATCGGTAATCTTAATTTTAGAATGTTTTTAATTTTCCCATTCCCAGAGTTTGAGACTCAAATAGGTCATTTAAAAATCTACCTGAAAATTCAGTGTCAGAAGGAGTCTTTTTTCAAAGCTAAAGCCACAAAAGGAAAAATTTCCTGGCAAATCAAACCTAGGAATCAATTTCAACTCAACCATGTTCATGACTCACACTTCATCTTCATAAACTTTAAAATTACGTGCTCTGCAGTCATGAAAACTTGTGAATAGCAATTTGAACCTGAAAATATTTGGTGACAGTGGATTTCAAAGAAAGACTTAGTTCCAAGACTTTAAATTCTTTTAGTTGTCAGTCATTCAGCACAAGAAGTGGTACAACTCATTTGGGAAACAAGACTCTGATTTCTTCGAATGCACTTCATGCACTGAGTGCTCTCTCGATAAAGGAATGCAACATTAGACCTTCTCATCCATCACACCCAATATGGCTGGTAGGTAAATGCAACAATTCATAACCCAAACTATATCCTACACAAGGTAGATTCTTGATCAAGATTGGCAAGACCTATTCCTGTAACTTAAAAATGTTCTCTTGGTTCCCTTTAGAAATTTAAACAACAGTCAGTAGAACTGAATATATTCGCTTCTGCCTATTGACCTTACATTTCCCTTATCAAGATAATAGCATTTTCTTAGAAGTTGCCCTGGGCATTTCTGCAAGGTCAAAAAACCACAATGCACAGATAAGGATAAACCTACTCTGAATTACTGCATCCATTCGTGCTCCAGTGGCTCTGCAACCCTGATGGCAACAAATCAAGACTAGTATGTTGAGAGTATAGCACTCAACTTAGAAAACACAAAAAGAGTACAGTCAGAAAGAGTCCTGCCATGCTTTTTAAACATTTACAATCCTGCTTGAGCTACTGTACCACTAACACACGTAACAAAAAGAAGTCACACGGGTACGGGGGAAGCCAACACAACCATCGTATTGCAACTACCAACTCATATTTGCCAAGAGCTGCCTCAATCATTGCACAATGTCATCTTTTTGATAGAATGAAACGCACATTCAAGGGGAACATCTCTACCCTTGCTAGTAGGTCCTGAAGAACTAGAACTGGTTGTTTCTTATTTGAAGTCCTTTGTTTATGGAGGAGTTTTAGAAATTTCAGCGAGTGTCAAAATAAGTTATGCTTGGTGACAACTCTAGCTAATTATAGAGTCACAGAATTGTTTAGGTTGGGAAAGACCTTTAAGATGATCGAGTCCAACCGTTACACAAAACTACCAAGCCCACCACAAAATCATGTCCCTCAGCACCACATCTACACATTTTTTACATCACTCCATGGATGGTGACTCTACCACTTCCCCAAGAGCCTGTTTCATGGCTTTACAACCTTTTCAGTGAAAAACTTTTTCCTAGTATCAAATCTAAACCTCTACTGGCACAACTTGAGGTGTCGCTTTTGGGAAGAAGTACCTGAAAACCATGAGCAGACAGGACTTTATGTCTTAACTTCTGTCACTTAGGTGCCACTAAGAGTCAGTTAGCCATCCTTTTCCTTTGTTGAAATTGTAGCCTTATTAATTTTATAGCATTAGATAAAAGGGCATATATACTCTGAAAGGGCAGCTCGTCTCAGGGCAGATTAAAGCTCAACATTAGTCTCTGGGTAGCCAAGTTGAAAATCAATGGCTATCACAGAAGCATATTGTAAAGCTGGGATACTGCTGTGAATAATGAAGCATAACAAGTGTTTTGATAAACCAAATGAATCTAAACTAGCCTCAAAAAGAAAAGAGGAAAAGCATTAGGGCTTGTCTTCTTTTCTAGAATCTTCCATTAGTACCCTCCCCGAGTCTCGTTTTCTACCTCTCAGACTCTGACTCAAAATTCCATTTAAGAAAATGAAGAACATGATCCTGCCATCTCCTCAAAGATTTTAACTTTATGGTAGAAAGGCTTTATTGTTGTTATTTGCCATTAGAGGTAATAATTCTGGTGTAGTTTTCTTTTGCTAGCATCTGTGTTATTTTATTAATGTCTCCATAGTACCAGTTAGCACTATAAAAGGAATCCCAATTTTTAATGATTATTAGTCTCGATTTTCATCCTCAAAGCAGAGATGTTTTCAAAGGAGCCCAGGGAGGAGGAAGGAATAAGACTCAGACACTGCAGTCAATTGTTACCTCCAAGCACATACACTAAGATTGCTTTTCTTTGATGCTGCTGCCAGTTTTATTCACAAGCGTATAAAAAAAAAGGTCATGACATTTAGAATTACAGTAGTCTGGAAATTAAATGTTCCTTTACATTTTTAATTTCTGAAAGTAATTTATTACGGAATAATATTTGAATATGATTGAACGAATATGTAAAGATTAATGCAAACTGTCTTCAAATTCGAACTTCACAACCACATACATTTAACCTTGTTGTATAATAGGCATAAAAAAGTTTATGCAGTAGCTCTAAGAGCTGCATTTCCATTTTGCTGGAAGCAATTGCACTGTAATTCTCCTTAGTATTTTTCCACTGACATGTCTGTATGAGGCATGAGGTTTAGCTCTCTATCATTTCCTACTTAAGATTATGCTGTATTTGAATGGATTTCACAAACCTGGCAACTAAATATGGAGTCAAAACTGAGTCCCAGCTGCTTACACAATTCTTTTATACAAATTTTACTATGAGAAATCAAACTACTGGTTTTTATACTGAATTCAACAGTACTAACGATACTATAGTACTATCTGAGGAAAATGAAATAATTTTGCATGAAGACTAGAGAAAACACTAAAGCACCAAGTAACCAAGAGGCAAGTCAGAAGCTCCAGACAGAGGTCTGGAGATCTGATGAAGAGGAAATGATTCAAGTGCTGGTGACCAGGCTTCAGGGGACTGCCATGCTCTGCCATGTACATCTCATGTCACCTCAATACTAGTCAGGGCTTGTTTCTCCAAAGCCAGGTGACGCTACTTGTTGACCAAATAAAGGACCCTTAGGAAGGGCAGTGCTACGGAAAGTTTTTGTGATCGGCGATTTGAATTCATAATTCTCCCATAAACCTAAGGAAAGCTGGCTGGCTTCCAGGCTGTAAAGGGCAGACACACATAATATCGAATCCCTCTTCAGATGCTGCTAAAATTGCACCTGAGTAAAATTTATACAGGTATATAGAATTCGGTCATGTTTTCTCACGGAAACTCCTGGGAGCTCTTTGTTAAAAGATGGACGCTCTAAAATATTAATTACACACAGTGGGTCAACTGAAGAAAGGAGAGTGAGGAAGGAAGTTAAAGTCTTTAACTGGCACCTTTCCGGCACATTCAAAGATTGAGAAGAAAATTTAAGATAAAGCAAGTTAGAAAGCCCCTTTGCTATTGATTACTTGAGTCTCAATACCAAATCCTTTTGTGGGCATTTCAGCACCTAACCCCAGAAAGAAACAGTGATAACACAAAATATTATACTGTAGATGGCAGAATTGAGGCAGTTAGTATCCTTGTCACCAGGGCAATGACAGGAGCACTGTTAGCTCAAGTTTGGCCTCTCGAAAAAGCCTTCAGGAAAGCTGCTCTGCAGATCACCCGATCCATTAAATTAATGCTTTGTTGGCTGAAGTTAAAGTTTTGAGTCAAGCAAAACAAAAGCCTGGGTTTCAGAATACACATACCCTGTCAAATTGCATTTATCAAGATAAGGGTTATTAGAATCTTTTCTCTCTTGTGTGAATGAAATTGTAAGCTTAAAATGTCATTGAAGATTTATTAACCTGATACTCTTCCTGATAAGGGCATAGAAATACAAAAGGCAAAGACAAAGAAATATTTCTTGTAGCCTGATAAGGGCTACAAGAAATAGAAAATATGAATAAAACAATTTATCCATGGGTATACTGTAACCACAAGATTCAAGC
The DNA here is from genome assembly GCA_033124195.1 of Coracias cyanogaster. Taxonomy (NCBI): domain Eukaryota; kingdom Metazoa; phylum Chordata; class Aves; order Coraciiformes; family Coraciidae; genus Coracias; species Coracias cyanogaster. The sequence continues at coordinate 22,438 of JAVSBS010022012.1, forward strand.
CACATAAAGCAATACAACAATTATATATTGATTTCAGAACCTTGCCATCTAAAATACTTCATCTAAGTTTGATATCTATGCATAAAAAATGCCCATGATTTGCAAAAAAAAAAAAATGGAACAAACCTGAATTTTCAAAATTTAGGCTGGAGAATCGCTTCTTGTTCTAGAAAGTGGAAGGAGGTCCAATCTGAAAACTGTGCTATGGTGTGTGGAGCTCACGAGCAGGACCTTCTAAAGCTTCATTTTTTTAATACCCCACATGGACCACAAGGTCAATAAATGCATTTCACTGCTTAACATGACAGAGCAAACCCTGTGTAAGTCACCACTTTGGCTTTGTGAGCTACCAACACAGAAACGAGTTAACTCTCTTAGCACTCTAAGGGATTGGAGACAGCCCTGTACTTAAAACCAGGCTGGTATTGACTTTGCCACAGATGCTCTCAGCACCACATCTGTGCTCAGATCAGGAAACCACAGCCACAAGTAACAACTCTTTCCCTTCCAAAGGGCTTTCCCCATAGCATGGTTGAAACTCAGACAGAACTTGGCTGTGGCACTTGCCCTGCTGCCAGACTTCTGCTTTTCGTCAGTCTCTTTACCACAAACTAAATCCCTTTGGATGAGGTCACTCGGAGACAGCTCATGCTTACTTCCTTGGAAAAAACCTCAGGGAATGAATTAGCTCACCAGGCTTTCAGACCTAAATAGAGAACTCGGGGGAGAGCTGGCAGGGAAAATGGCCATTTGTGCTGAGACTCCAACCTTCCCTTTTATATAACATCATTTGCAGTAAGTTTGTTGTTGAAAGAATTTCATATATAAATACACATGTGTATCTACTTAACATTATCATTAGAAGTCAAATATATATTAATAACAATAAAGACTAAAATGGTAATTCATGTAATATATATGTGTGACTTTAAATGACTTTTTGGTTAACACACAGGCTACGGATTATTTTTTTCTAACTTACAAAGTGATGAACCATCAAGTAGTATTTTTTCTCTCTTCTTTATAACAATTCAATATTTTCATTCAAAATATTTTCACTCTGAAGTGAGAATCATTAGCCAGAAAACCTTCCTGCGAGACTCTATCAAGTGGGTGTTATTTTTGCAGCACTTAAGATTTTTTTTATAGCACTTTGGAAAAGGATAAGCTGTACCTTCGCTTTTTCTCTGAAAGCATTATATATAAAATCTACCAGTTAAGAAAGGTCTTTCTTACATATTTCTAAGAACACAGCAGAAATCTACTATTAATCTACTATAATTCTATTAATAGTTCAACTTACCAGCTTTCTCTGTCTTGTGTTTTGAACTTTCAGGTCCTGGAAGGCAGGGGCAGGGCCCTTCGCATTGAGCTGTGATGGTTTTGCCAGAAGTACATGCATGAAACTCCAACTTGCACTAGAATCATGACAAAAAGCAAGAATACATTTTGAATTAGGACAAGATATAAAAGCAGCAGCTGTGGATTAATCAAGAAATTGCATTTAGCAGTAATGGCATTAGACAGATTGCAAAACTTCAGTCTCTATTGAAAATGCCATTGTTTTTATTATTATAACAACAGTAATAGCTACTTTCTATGCAGAGTTCTGCACGACACTTCTAAATGGGCCTCGTGAAGTGTTGTTATTATTCTCTGCTTAAATATATGGAATCTGTGGGATAGAAAGTTGAAACAATTTCTTCCAGGTCACCTACAAGGTCAGCGCCTAAGAAAAATATAAGCCTCCATAATCCCATGTGCTTCCTATACTGCATTACCATGTTTTGGGTGTGAAATCATGCCCTCTATCATCTGGTATCACTACTGATTTATTAGTTTGGTCTTTTGAGGAGGTTGGAGCTCTCAACTTCCACAGCAGGCAATGGGCTTGGTCTGAATAACAGCTATGATAAGACAGCAATAATCACAATGGTGAGAACTGGAAGAAAAGAGCTCATCAGCTGATGAGACTGGTCCTTCAACACATCAGCTTCTTGGAATAAGGAGGAAATTTTAAATGACTCTTATCAATAACTATGAATTGCCTTAACAGTTAACAGCACCATCCCTAAAAATATCCATCCATCATGCAATCAACTCCAGAAATACAAGAACATAAAACTGAAGAGTGAAAATTAAACTACGAGCAGTACTGCATATCGTTACTTGCTCCTTTCCCTTCCCTAGAACCTCAGCAGATGGGATTTACAGCAGCTCTTGACAGTCACCACATTCAAACCATTTAGGACAGTAGGACACGTGCAGTATTGGACAAATGAGGTAACTCGGGACAATTAGGATTGCAAAAGTGTGCTAGTTAAAAACCCTTGATTTATAACATGCTGACTATTCATAGCTTTTTCTGTTTGCATTACATACATTTTAGTGCTGACTTTCCCCTATGAGCTTTGTGCCTGTGTTGTTGACCTCTCTGCAGCTACTGCCCCAAGGGCACCTTCCGCAGACTGTGCCCAGCAGCCCCATTGCTGGATACTGGACTAACTCACTGATGGAATAAAAGAAAAGAGCCCACAGAAGAAGGAATGAAAATGCGCAAGGCATTCTCTTTGGCTTGATAGCTAATGAACAGAATTCAGTTCCATTTTTCATCTTCCTCAAGCACTGATTTTACCAGATCAGAATCTGAGGGCTGTTGATGCAAGGGGCTGTTTTGCCTCCAGTGCTCCTCCCTGCAGAGACTGCCTCCTGTCAAGGAAAATTGGAAATGCTGGGCTGCAAAATCCCTTTGATATGTCTGAGTTTTATTATAGATTAATTCTTTTTCATTTAAAAGTAGGCCAGCATGCTTACACAATGCGTTTTGAAACATGCAGCTCTTTTGAAGGCTGAAGGACACACAGCATAAGGCCATGGTGCTACCCAGCCAGGATGCAGTGGGCAACCAGAGCTCATGTAGCACCAGCCACTGACAAAAATCACAGCATCATCTTCTGTTATTTTGGTACAGTGGAAGCCAAGAGAACAGCACAGGATGTTGTTACAAGATAAATGCCTCCTGCTTTGAAAGTACTGCAAATATCTTGGCTTTGCCTCTGTTTGTTTTTGTTAAAAGAGCTCATCTTTGCCCAGGCTTTAATCTAGCAGCAGGAGACCATTATCCTCTGCCTACATCCTTTTCTGCTGACATTATCTCCCAGCCACTCTGAACTTCAATGCACCCTGGTGGCTGAGCGCTCTGTGTGATGTTCTGCCCTTCTGATTTAGAAAATGCACAGCCACACACAAACATGTGCAAACGTGGGTTGTGCTTTACACCGCTTTCTTACAAGACTGGAGGGAATGCAACTACTGATTTTTCATCTGTCTGCTCCATAAATACGCTTGCTTAATCTATGCTGTTTAGGCAGAACACAAACACAAGAGAAAGCACATCAGAAGGAAAGAATAGTAGAATGCTCTGAGTGCACAGTCCTGAAGGCAAGGACTTGTTCTGCAGCATATTCTGACAGCATGTTCTTGAGAACACAGGCACAAATCTTCCTGCAGCAGGAGCTGATCGTTTAACCCTTACAGAACATCCATTAGTTACATATTTTGTGTCATAAATGTACATGATGTACCTAAACATTAGCAATTATACTTCAAATAGCACTTTTAAGATGGTAAGGCCTATTTCACGCCTGTTTTCTGCAGTTAAGAAAGAGCTTTACACTTGGAAACAGCAAGGTAGGGTTTTTTCTCAGCTTTCCTTAAGATTGAAAAAAATAACCACCAAAACGAAAACAAAACCAAAACCCAACAAAACCCAATCAAGCCCACAACTACTTAAAAAGGGCTGTCTTTTATGGAGAAAAACCAAATGCCCTCTTTCCTTTAGCCAACCTAATCTCCTCCTCACAGGGATACACAGTACAGGACAAAACTTGGTAAGCGAGGCAATGATCCAACCTATCAGTCTTTAGCACCAAGAGGATGTTACAATTTCTGCAGACATAAGCCATGAAGTTCCTTGCAGGGATTCTACACAGGGCTCACTGGGCGCAGTCCCACAGATTGGGGCTGGTCCCTCTAATTTCAGGGAACCCATCTCACCGGTGGTACGACTGGATACGCTTCGACTCTCTGCTGAGCTCTTCCCCTTGTACAGCTCCCTGGGTCCTGCCAAGCTTCATGTTTCTCTGCTAGCTCCCTGGTGTTTGAACTGCGTTTGTTTACTATGAACCCCAAGGCCCGCATAAACATCTCTAAACTATTTTACTGCAAATGGAAAAGTAGCTCTGTTATTTGTTGTTAAATGTATATGGAGATCAATAAAATATATGAGGGGAAAAATGGTTGAACATATTCATGGAAAATTCATAAATTAATTTATTCAACTAAGATGTGGGGAATTATTGCAGAGTGTGTTTTGGCTAAAGTGTTCCCCTGAGACTCCACTCCTCGTCTAATGATTCCCTCTTTATTGTCAGTGAATCTACAGCAATGTGTTTTGCATAAGCATTCACATTTGAGGGAGAAAGAAAATGGCTACATAAAATTTATTCCCTGCTATTTTATTCTTGTGTCAGTCTCCAGCTTGTAGTCTCTGCTAGAGCAGAATCTAGATATTTTTTAAATGATGTAATAAAACAGCATATCTCTCTCTTTATACTGGCTTTCAACTTTTGGCAGCCAGGTTTTGATCCAAGCCGCACGTAAGTAATATTGTTGAGTAAGTTATTGTGATCTTTTACACAAGGGCGTATATTTGACTTAAGAATGCCGATGGGGACAGCTTGGTACAGCCTCCAGACCACATTAATGCCTTGAAGAGTTTGAACCCTGACATAAGAAACTCATGGATTTGGTTAAAATGCAGGCAGGTGAGGCAACGGTGCGGTGAAAGAGGAGGCAGCAGCGCTCCGGCACCCAGCTGAGCTGTCTCACATCTGGTATCAAGTGATGTCCACACACACGTGCTCTGTTGAGAGCTCAAACTCCCCCAGGCAGCCAGTCAGCTACAGGTGAGGCACAGCATCAGAGGCTTCTCCTTCCATCAGCAGATACCCAGCCAGTGTCTGCTGAGATCAACTGATACTTCCCTGCCAATGGAGAACAGGCAGGAAAACCACAACAAGTTTCCAACAGCAGAGATGCACTTAGCGAGCAACGACAACAGTTGATGCGTTAACTGCACGTGCTGGGAAGAACACTGGCAGCTCACTCAACAACGACGCAGCTGTGCATTGCTTCATTGTGATTCTGATTACAGCATATAGGGCATCAGATCCTGACAGCACCTTTCATTGGGAAGGCAGATGTAAGGTGCCTCAGATGGCCTGGGACACACTCTGTGTCTAATATTGCTCCTGTTCGTAAGGCCACAGAGGATGGACAACCAGAGCACTTTGCAAAGGCTCAGTGTCCTGGGTGACCTCACAGCCTCCATAACAACACTAGGGAAGGGGATGAGGGGAGAGCATGCTTTATTATCCAGGGTTCAGCACAGGGAAGGATCTCCAAGTTCCTCATTTGGTCTTAACGCACAAAATAACATGAAATAATTCAAAAATTTCTTGTAGTTATGCTACTAAAGGAGAAAATGTCAGCTTCCAAACTTCTATTGCTTCTGTCATTAATTGACATGGGAATTAAAAAGGAGAGAAGCATAATTTTGTTGGTGGGAGTACATAGGAATTACAGACAATATACGTGATGAAGTTAAACTACCATGAAGTCTCTCAAGATACCAAACATTGGAATAGAAAGTTAAATTTTACAGTATGCTAATTAAAATGTATGTTAAATCCCTGAAATATTACATCTTACTAATAGTGGTGGCTCTAAAACTGTTGTTGAACACAGCTCTTGCCTGGAAGACACTGCATCTTCTTTAGCACCCTGCAGCTTTTTACATTTCCACCGAGAATTACTTCAGTGCCGCGTTTGTTTTATGGTGCATCTTTTGTTCACTCACAATATGTCTCTTCTAAACTTCAGATACAAATAACAAAAGCTCATTATTTTCAGCCTTATCTTTCACTCAGTACCTGCCAGCGGCAGAAGCTGAAACTTCCTGAAATAACAGCATATAGTCCAGCGTTTCTTTATATCAGTAGTTTTTCGTACCTATCTGTCTTAGCAGATAATTAGAATCCATTGGAATTCAGACACCCATTTGAGAGGGGTTGTTTGTTTACATGCTTTAGAGCAGTGCTTCCCATTGCTTTCTTCGCTAGGACTCTTTATCAGTAGTTTCTTTATAAAGTCTCTATTTCCAGATTCTATCAGATGGAAAAGAAAATGCTATATTTGGAATAAACACAGACCAAGAGACTTCTTTTTTTTAACTTGGCACAATTAAAAAGGGTTCAGTATCTTCTCTCCAGCTCCCAAAAGAAATGTCATACAGTGCACTCCCATTGCCTCCTGCTGAACATGTACATTAAAAAGTTTTAATGGGAATTCTGCAAACATTTTAGGCTCTGTAAAACCCAAAATCCTTAAAACCACTGCCCCGTTGGGAGACAGCAAAGTCAGCCACAGGAATTCATGGTTGTAGAATGTCAGACAATGAGTTCTGACCAACCTCTGTCCCCAGGACCAACCGCTTGGGTAGGCTTTAAATTGTCAAAAGTGGCTCTTCTATGTCCAGACTACGATTTTTTGCCAGCTAGCGTAGTCATATCATTTCTCTGGGCACACACTTGCTGATCCTTCTGCAGGGCTTCTACCTTGCGTATGCTCCAATCCAGGATGGGATCGGCTTATGTTATTGCAATAAAAATAAGGGGGAGGCTAGGGAAAAAAAAAAATCCTTTGTTTTCTATTAGAATAGCTACCAGGTGAACATACAGCACTTTATCTTTACAATAAAAGCTGTACAAAGATATCTTAAAAACCTGGAGTTCTAATTAGGAGCTCTGTTCTCCTTATGAGAATACATAGCTGCTGCTGCTGTTAGTGGGAGTTATGTATGAATGCCAGTGGTGGAATAAACTCTAATTAACATAATCTACTCTGTAAATACATAGAGCCATTTTAAAAACGTGTGCTAGCTGTAGCTCTGAAGCAGATGTTATAGCTGACTGGCTCAGAAATTCCCCTTTCTACAAGAAATGACATGAAGGACCTCACTATATCTCAGGTAAATAACAAATATTTGAGAAAGTCATTGTGCACTTAGCTGACAGGCTCGTGGTTCATAATCTGCTAGAAAAAGAAAAACAGCTTCCAGGTGTGGGGTCAAGAAAAAAGAGACCCAAGTTCCAAAGAACTGATATGAAATAGGCTGAACAGATTTATGCAGCTGAATGCAGTAATGCCAAGAGGTCTCATGCAGCCAAGCTCCAAGAACCACAAATTGCTCTATACTCCATAGCTCTGCCCTCTGCAATCCTGCAGCTCTAATGAGGGAGAGCTGCAGGACTTTGCCCTCAGGGTAAATTAACCACTAGAGGAGGAAAAACATGAGACCTGGGTAATCTTTAAATATCACTCTTTGAGTCAGGAGGTCACATCATTAATATTGCCAACTGCAGGTGCTCCAAGCACGTGGCTCAGGTCCCTAAAATTAAGCTTGTAAATTTTAATATTTTAAAATGTAAAGCCATTTTTTAATTTAAAAATTTGCAGTTGCAGCTTCTCATTAGGTCCCAGCCATATGCAAACAGTAAGTTAGATGGTTTTGACTCTTACAGCATAGGTTTAAACAGCTGGCTACCAACTCCAGAGCAACTGGAAAGACAGAAGGTTCATCTTCCAGAAAGAGACAGTTGGAGCCTGGCCTGGGCTTCAGAAAAGAGTGAGCTGAGTTGCAAGAAGCAGCTATCGTGCAGTTCAAGACGGCAGTAATTACCTATTTTGTGACTCTGCATTATAATTAGAGCTGTGCACACACCTCTAAAAATAGGTTTCAACTTCTCCGCAGGAGAAGGGGAGAAGGGGCTCCTTGTTTTCATCTGTTAAAGTCCAAGAGCTGTTCTAGAAAACGAATAGCCTGACTGCTCAGTAGAGGATTAGCTCTGCTCCTAAGAGTTCATGCCTCTTCCTCATCTTTGAGTAAGTGCATGAAAGATCCTTAAAAAAGAGCCTGTGACCACGGGGTACAAGTCCTACACACAACAGCCAGGAGAAGAAGAGGCAGAGCTGTGGGGGCTGGCATGCCAACAGTGTGCTCTCAGGTCAGGGGCTGGAAGCACTCCCCAGTGGTGTGGAAACCCAGGGTAATGGCTCTGGACCAAACTTCCTGACCACACTGTCATCAGAATACAGATTCCTAAGTGTTCAGCCATTAATTTGTTTCTAAACGACTACTTGATCTTTTATATTTGTAATTGGACTCAGAGCAGCCAAAAGCTTTGCATTTAAATGTTACCCTGCTGGTTAAAACCACCAAAAGAAGAACGAACTACAGAATTAACGAAAAAAAAAAAAAGAGCCGTTTCTCCAACTGATAGTTGAAGAGTTAGGAAGGTGGCTGCTTGTAGGCATGTTGAACCATTTCAGTGTTTGAGTGGCAGGGCTGCAAACGAAAGAAATTATCATGTACTCGTGCTACTGCAAACTGCCCTTAAGGACACAGCAAACTCTGCTAATTTGGGGACTTCTGGACAGACCACTGAAGGACAAAATTCTGTTCTAATGCAAAACAAATTGCCCAGAGAAATAGCTGGCAATCAGCTCAATGTGAAGCAGGAATTTTTTAAAAGTGCAGTTAATTGCACCAGCTAGATAATGTAGCATATGAGGTCACCACGCTGGATACACGAGGCGGAGGACAGTCAAGGGACCATTTATTAATGCAATGTAATAATCTAAACAAATGGCTGTCATTTTGTGAACAAAAAAATGAAATCGCTCTAGGCACCAAAATCCAGCATGTCATATGGAAATTAAATTTGTTTTTCCAAGTAATTTAGATGGCAGTTCCAGAAACACTTAGGCCAAGGTAGAGGGGCATATCTCAGTGTGTTTATCATCTTGTAAGAAATTCAGGTGCTTATTGGAGCAGTGGGGGCCAAGCAGGGCTCGAGCCTGACAAGAGTCAATTCTTAAGTGGGAATATTTGTGCAATGCTTATTTTGACTTTTCCTTCACTAGCTGAAGGGACCAAGATAAGTTAAAAGGAAAATTAAAGACAAAGCACTTCCTGTCACTATGAATAGCTGAGCCATAAGAAAGACACCCACCCTTCCTTATCCCTGAGATGCAGTCTGTTTGGAACAGGCTGCCCAGGGAGGTGGTGGAGTCACCATCCCTGGAGGTGTTTAAAAAAATGAGTGGATGTAGTACTTGAGGCTATGGTCTAGTGGCTAGAGAGATGTTGGGCTGAAGGTTGGACTCGATCCTGGAGGTCCTTTCCAACCATAATGATTCTATACAGCACAAAGTACCAGCCTGTGTTAAATCTGCAAACTGTCCTGCTCTCCTCTGATTCCACCTCATGCTAGTTATCCCGCAATGGCTACTACAAAGTAGGCACACACTGTCCTCTCCCCAGCAGAGTCATATTTTTAGGCTGAAATCTGGGCTTCAGTCTGCCGTTGGATTTTGGCAATGCTACAGACCATTTTGAGTACCACGGTCAAGCCCACTCTCTGGGCTGCGCGACCTAGTTCCTCACGCACCAATGTGGGAGCCGAGGTGCCGAGGAGGTGATGCAAAGTCACCCATCCCCACAGGGCGGCTGGAGCTCCCAGGAGCTCAGCCATGGCGGCTCTGCAGCTGAGCCTCCCCCGCACACGGGGACTCGCTGCCGCAGGTTGGCACTAACTTGGGGATCACTGCGGGATGCTTCACTGCGTGGTGGAATCGTGCACTGTGCCTGGTAATTACTGCTGTGAACTGTCTTTGGAGATGCTAATTCTCTTGTCAGGAATACTTGCAGGATCAGAATCCAAATGCAAATGTAGGCAGCAAATGCTGGCTTATTTTAAAAAATTAAAAATGTATCTTATACCCCATATTCTGTATTCACGTACAAAAGCATTTCCTGTTGCTAAATGTCTGCTCCCTTTCCTTCCTGCAGGATTTGCATGACAGCTCACTAATGAAGCCTATTTTCTAGCTGCACATGGGAGTTTTTGCTTTCCAGTGCACTAGTCTGCCACATCCCAACATGGGGACTTAAAAATACCTTTTTCCTCCTGCATTTGTTTTCTTTCATTTCTCTATAGATATTAGATTGCTTTTGTCTCTACAGAATCATTCTTTACTCTTCATAATTAGGAAGCTGAGAGCTCATCGCTAATAGCATTATTCAAAGTAGAAAGAAGCTACTTAAATTTTTAATAGACCAAAAGTCATCTTCGTTTAAAAGTAAAGAAAATCTCAGGAAAACAATTGGAGATTTAGAACCATAGATACTGCCTGAGACGTATTTGCCATGTAATTGAGAAGCACTCTTGTTCTGTAGCCATTCACTGATCACATGAGAACAATGATTTGTCATTTTTACTTGCTTCAAATTACTGAAGGCAGTTTAATTTCTCTCATGGAGACAACATAGCAGATAACATGAACATAATCAAGAGGTAACGATCTGTGGCTCTACGCACATACAGATACTCAAGTTACCAGCTAAACAACTGCCTACATATGGCAGAGGGAAGGCAATGCAAGACACGCAGATCCCCAGGCACAGGGTTTCCATCCAGGCAATGATATTTTAAACAGAGCAATTCAGCTATGCCATGCAACTGCATCAATCTAGATTTCAGATGAGGGAATGCTCCATCTCCTCAGTCATTCTCACACCCATCTGTCCATACCTGGGCAAAAAGCAGCATCTGGTGAACACTGTAAAGTAAAAGCCTGGAGGGAACATGCTTACAAGTAATTGGTATGATGGCAACATCTTAGTATCTCAGAAATCCCTCAGCCAACTCTACCCATCAATCAGTAACTGCAAAGTCACAGTCATATACCTTCTGTAGGAGAACTATGGCACATAAGGAGCCTAAAGCAAAGAACTGGGTATTGACATTAGGTGAGGCTTCTGTATGGAGTACTGTATTTGCACTTTTAAGGTGTCTGATGCATCTGACAGCATGTTCTTATGGATGAGATTCTGACTGCTATGGCTGTCCAGGATGAGAACAGTTCAATACAGTTTATCCCTCTCTCCAATGTCAGTATTTTTACAAGGGGAAGTTGAAGAAAAGTTGCTACTATACCTGCTTCACCTCTTGGAATACTGGTGAATTAGTCTATTGAATTTGTTATCTGCTGCCTATTCCTCTCTAGCAACCTTGCCACAAATTAATAACTTCTTAGACTAATATCTTTATTCATAAGGTTTTGTGCTTTCCAGGACCTGTGTTACAGACATATGACCAAGTCCTGAATTGTCCCTGTAAAAGTGGGGTTTTTACAGCGCACATGCTTGGTTTTCAAATGTTGCATCACTCTTTTCTAACCAAATTGTCTTTCCATGTGAGAGGTGAAGGTCAAGTCTGAATTTTGCTGTTCCCAGGTAACATCACAGCTAAATTTCACGAGGCCGATCCTCTTCTCCAGATTAGTTATCCCATCCCTTTCCCATCCAATCTGTTAGATTAACTAGTTCAACAATAGGTTTGCCCAAGTTTCAAGTAAAATTTCAGATCTTGCAGAGAGTGTGTCTGTTGTTTATAGAAAAATAAAAATATGAAATGTAAGTGCTAATATAAAGAGCATTCTGCAGTACCACTGCTCTGGTTGCTTTCAGAAAAGCAACACAATTTAAGTGCTAGAAATTTTTAAATTGATTTATCAGAATTTTTATGTCATGAAGAGTGAATCAAAACAAAAACCAAACTGAAAGCCCCAGTGCTAAGCAGCACTGAAACAAAACATTTGGCAGTTACTAGCAAAGAAGCTTCAGGAATGTATTTTCGAGCATAGCAGCCAATGAAGAATAAGCTGGCTTAATCTTTGAAACTAAAGCTTTCAGCAATGCTTCTGATTTCTAAAGACTACAATTGAAACAATGAAAAATTAAAAAAAAAAAAAAAAAGGAAAAACCAAACCCCAGGCCTAGTTCAAGGCTCAGCGAATGGACTTACTGTGAAAGACATCCATACAGAGAAAGCAGAATTAGTCTGTTTGCTCAGAAATCAAGTAACCACAGCTAATCTTTTTGCAGTGTTATCCTGTTTTGGCCTTTAATAAATCTGCTTTAAATTAAAGATGTACCCAAGCCAAGAAACACCTCCTTTGATGTTTTAAATGACTCAAATAAGCTGTTTGCTGGTAAAAGCTCAAAATATGAAACTGAAAAAAAACCCCTCATTTTTCTGTGCCAAGAGGCTTGCAGCTCTCAGGAAGGTCAGAGCATTTAGGATCACGACTTTAAAGCATCTCAAGTCCAGGTGCATCTTCTGTCCATGTATAAAGAGAAAAGATCCTGGAACACAAGCATCCTACGAGCCAGCTACCCAAATCCCGCTAACCTCTTTGTTTTAAAGCCCTCATCTGGATACTGGAACAAGGAATTTTACATTTTAACTGAATGCAGGCATGGAGCTTAGAACAAGGCAACTAAATAAGTGCAAATGACATTTTTATTTAATTGTGTATTTAGCTACATATTGTAGCTATGTATTGTGTAATTAGCTACAAGTTGACATATTAAACTCTTAAGATTTTTTTGTGTTTCTTCTTCCTGTCAAGACTTTCAATGCTTGGACTTTGGCAGATGATTCATAATATAAAATGTTTGCTTTTTTCTTATTTTGACTTTGGCTGCAGAACAGAGAATTTTAAAAATAATATCAGCTTCACACGAAAAAAGTCCAGCAGGCAAGATGAACAACAAAAACAATTAGGTTGTCCCTTAGTGCAAAGGTAACTGGCGACAGAGGACTGTACGTAATTGCTGGGTTTTTAAGTTCCGACCATCACATGCCAATTTGATTTGGCAGTCACAACTGTGATTCTCATCAAGTTAGAAAAGGAGCCCTGTGATTACCATCATCAAGATTGGTAGCTTTCCTAAAAAGAACAAATACTGTATTTGCAATCCTTACTTATTGCTGACTTCTCGTCAAAGGGTGTTTTCTTGCTCAATGCAAAAGCATTCATTGCACAGGGCAAATCATGAGCCAGCCACAGACAGCTCAGCAGCAGAAAGCTACTCAAACTTTGTTGTTTTATGCTTTGATCATCCCCTTCAATGAAAATTGTTGTAGCTTTAGAAGCAGGCCTGGGAACTTCTTGGAATTTTCCATAAGCTATATCAATATGCAGAAGTCCAGAGGTGTCCCGGTTAAGTGCAGGGATGCCACACAACTCACTGTCCCGTGGACCCTTCTAAGTCCTTCAAGTAACTGGACCACCCTAATAAGGTTAATGATGGGAGAAACCGTGTAGCCAGAGAACACAGCACCCACTCATCAGGATGCGACCAGGACATTTGCCTTTATTTCCACTCTTCTTGCAGAGCAGAAGACCCTTGTCTCTAACATATTTTCGGCAAAATAATTCAGCCCAGTGGGCAATTGCCTTCTAGGTCCTACTGCAGTATGGACTGACTGACAGTAGAGAATATTGCTGAAGGGGGAAAACATTTTTAATTACATCCACTGTAGAACAAATAAATACCTCTATTTAAGAAAAGCTGAACTACAACTTACTCTGGTTCCTTGTAGTTCTCACCTGGAACAGTACGTGTTATTTCCCTCCTTGCCACCTTCAGAATTCTCATTAACCTTTCTGTCAAGACTGCATTAAACATGTCTTGTTAATTCACTATGTTCTTTGAGAAATCTGACATGGAGATGACAAATGCTTATCTAAAACCCCACTGGTTGAATGAAGTGCGTAACAAGAAACACAAAATTCTAGTTTACAACATAGGTTTGATTTCAGCTTCGCTTCTTCAGTGAGTTCAACAGCAAGATTATCTGAAGAGCTTCAGCATCTGTCCTTAAGGGAGCAGAAGAAAAGGTCATGGACCCTGAAGAAATCTAAAGGCTTCAAGAATCTCCTCCACTGTCAAAGCGTTTTTACTATTCTAATACAACATTCTCCTAAATAAAAAACCTGTACAATTAATACACACTGCTCTTACTCTCACACTTAAAACAGGTCAAGGCACTAAATTTCTCCAGAAGGTTTATAACTTTGTGGGCATTTATACTGCGAAGTTGCAATCTTGGTGCAACACAAGGTGAGGCATGAACGTTTATATTCAAGTAGGTTTTGTGAGAGAAATATTGTACGTTCTATAACCACCAGGCACTAACAGTATTTGTTAATCCTCAAAGAGAGATCCCAAAGCAGTTTAACTGACTGGCATTGATGTAATAAATCTATCTTACTAAATATTTTTTTGAACAATATTCAGTAAGACAATTACGTGATGAAATTACCATTTTTATGGTTCCTTTAATCTACAAAGGAGTCGAAGTCCTTTGTATAAGGGTATAAATACACACCACTGCTCAAGTGCAGCCAATTCTGCAGCAGGAATTATCAAATACTCTGCACCAGCACACAATATAATGGGTTGTACAAAGAGAGCGATGATATTTAAATCCAGAAAGATGTCAACACCCAATGAAGCAGACTAGAGTACTGAGCACACACTCTAATACAGGGGACTTTCAGACTTTTGTTTATTTACCAGCACCTAAAAACTCAGTCCACTATACTATGACTTGAAGCCTCCTGAAATAGCTTTGCTTTTCTTACATACCTTTCCGAAACAAGCAACAGTAGTTCCCAGTCCCAATACCAAGCAAGGTAATTCATGGACCCCATGTTAGATGTCCACAGGTCACCTGTTAGAATCTACTGCTTACTTAACATAAATCAACCAACGTGGCAGTGCTCCTACACAAACTCATTGGCTCAGATTAAAAAAACTGGTTCTCAGTAAGCCTCATGGTCATACTTGGAGATGTCTTTTACTGACTTAGCTTGGTGTTGAGGAGAACCAGATCTGATAATAAAAATACAACTGTTGTCTCTTAGCAAAAGGAATGGTTGGAAACAAATGATTTCAAGCTGCAAGAACCTATGAGCAACAAATTCTGTAAAAAACCCCCAACCGTTATAAAGGAATGTTAGGGTTTTTTAGAAAAGTAAAAGACTTTTTCTACTGATTTCTGCTAACAGCTACTCAAAATGAGGCACAACTAGTCAAAACTCCTCAGTTTTTCACCATTTAACAGGTCAACTTAAAATCCCAAAAGTTTACATTAAGAACATTGTAAGAGTAGAAGAGCAGAAGGTGCCATGTAGTCTGGCCACTAAACAAAATTACTAAATCTTGGGATGAATATATTCCCAGTCTCCAGCTGACCACTGTGCTGAGGTTTGTGCATCTCTCTTATTATTCTCTAATATAATCAAGAATGAGTGAAACTTATTCGCAACACTTAGATGTTAGCTGCCAGAAGAACTCTTAAGACTCTAGAAGATTGAAAGTGTTTTCGTGCTATGAGATAGACAATGACATCACAAATATAAACAGACCCTTTGAACTGGAAAATGTCATCTATTCTAGCTTCTGGGTAATATTACAGGACTGAACAAAATAAAATACAAGAACATTCCTGCTAAAGTTTATCCATAAAAGCCTAAATAAAACTGCAGCCTGAAGTCCTACTTGTGTGCTTCAGAAGTCCATGAAATGTTTTGAGAATGCATCCACACTTTTGAAGGGGACTTAGCCCACTAGGCTAAGATTTTTTTCCTAATATATAAATAGCTCAAGAATCAAGAGATTTATCCAAACAATACATTAGTATTTTTCACACAGTAACAAACAGCCAGTTACATAGCGCTGATATTTGAACTGGTTTAATCAGTAAGAGATTTATTTTGGTATTTTTTTGCAACTCCTTTTGAAAAAGTTACATAGACTAACACAGCAGAGCTGCCACGTTTAATACCGCACAACTTGTTGACCAGCTAGTTACCCATTTATTGGTATGTGCAATTATTCCTCATTTACGTGAACGTGACATTCGTTCCAAATGGCTGAGGTCAAAGCTGGTCACAGCAGCTCACGCTGCTGTGATGCTCTGGACAAAACCTCTTATTTACCCCCTCACAGGTCTGAGGTATTCCTGTATTTCCTCAAAAGAACTCAGAAATCACCTATCTAAATAGCAATACACCATTCTTCCTGCAGACTATAATAATAATAATGTTGTCAATTACTGCTGAAGCATCACCAAATTAGAAGTCAAAGATGACTGCTTTTTTGGAACCAGTTTCTGGAATACTTTGATATTAAGCATTGGAACCATTTCTTGCAGGTGAAAAAGAGCTGCATGTAGTTTCTGCCACAGTACCTGAATTACCCAGAGGATGTCACCTTTGTAATGCAAGGAATTGAGGCATCTTTGCCCAAGTCCTGCTTTTACAATTGAAACTCCGAGCACAGAGTTAGTCACTGCTCAGAGGTGAAGCTGGAAAATCACGTTTCTAGAGGCAGTATAGGCCCAATACTGCAACGCGCCTTGGACAGACACTACAACATCACCTTTTCTCATCTGGATTTGGAAAGGTTCTAACTCCCTGCAGAATCACTGACAGTGAGGTTAATCCCCCTGATGACTATTGCAGTGAGTCACATAATTAATGCCTACAGTGACCGATAACAGGTTTTCATAGGGTTGACACCCAAATGAGGTTTCATCTGCTCAACCTACAGACATTTAATGCTTCAAAGAGACACTAAATTCTCAGGTTGGGTTTCCACATATTTGTCACACACTCGCCAGAATCATCCTCTTGGTCTTACAGCACTACCAGCTATCCTTCGAGCTGCTGCTGGAAGGACTGTCTTCAGTATTTGAAGGTTCAAATGCCAGCAGCAGTGTTTTTCTCTTGAAAGTGTTCTGATGGGTGAACACTGTTAAAGATAGAAGGATCAAGTCACTTATTTTCGCTGTTTGTTAGCTTATACAATGGGATGCATATATACATTCATTTAGATGTGGTGTTGGGGGATATGGTTTAGGAGAGAACTTTGTAGAGCAGGGTTGATGGTTGGGCTTGATGATCCCAAGGGTCTTTTCCAATCTGACTGATTCTATGATTCTATATCGAAAAATTAATTGTATTAAAATGCTGAAAATAAATGTAAATGTTCTAGTTGCCACTATCTGGGACAGTGCCCGAAGGTACTATCAGATGACACTGAAATGAAAAGCCACGGTGTTGATTTAAAGCAATACACTTAAGAGACTGTAGAGTTTGTCTGTCTTTGTAGCACTTGCTTCTTTGCCCTGGGTAGCATGGTTAGGGTGTCTAAGCCCTTGCTTCCATGTGGACATATTTCATAAGTCAATGAATACTGGCCTTCATCTCTTGGGAAAGGCATTAGCCCCTTCTCATCCTGACCAGCAACATGGATAAAGCCTCACTGCCCTTCAGCACTCTCCTGGTCTCTCAGTTGTCTCATCTCAGCAGGGAGGTTCCCTTCATCAAGAGCCTGAGGAGGGGATGTGATCTGGATCATTTGGTTTAAGAATAAATTGAGAGTGGGTAAACCGTGCTGTCAGAGTGATGCTGAAGGACGACAGCAGTGTGCAGAAGTCAACCGCAGCCCTGTGCGTGGGATCACCAAGGAAATCTATTCCCCCAAGCAGGGCACAGGCTGATGGTTGAAAACTGAGGGAACATGACTGATTTGCACAGCTCCCTGGGTAGAAAAACATTTAATTTAAGACAGATTAGATTGTCACAATTGCCCCTGACAAGAGTGGCTGTCTAGTGAGGCCTGGAGCCTATATTGTGGGCTAGCACTGCGCTCTAGCCAAGACCTTAAAAATATTCACAATACAGGCTGTCACCAGTGCTACGTTTCCTTGTCACTCTCTAAGTGTGACTGATTTGCTAAGATCAAGACTAAATTCATGATCAGCAGCAAGGGCACCTAACATGAATTATACAACTGGCTTTCCTTCCTAGCCTCCTGGATAGCTAAAGAAAATGCTTTCCCTGCATACACAGTTGCTTTTTATATCCACACCATATCCTCTGTGTAACGATGCATGACGGCTCGGCGCATCCCACTGTCTCCTCCCCGCTCCCAAAATGAAGATGATGCTCAGTAAAACAAGGAGATGTTTGGCTATTAAATATCAAAGCCTGTATTAGAAAAATGTATTGATATCACGGCAGTGTCTTATGCCAAGGGATAAAATGGAAAAAAAGAGGGGAAGGAGGGGGGTAGAAGTGGTGGTGATTTTCTGAAGTGAATTTAGCACTGAGGAAAGTGACTGTTTGTTTAGAGCGGGGGCAGTGCCTGTGCAGAGAGCTCCATCTATGGAGACAGAAGAGCTCTCCATTGAAGATAAAGGTGGGGGGAGAGAAAGCCCAGAAAACAAGGGGATCAGCTGATTAGAGGAAAGGAGGAGTAGGAAAGGACCTTTCCTTTCTCCTCATTTTCCCTAAAATCACAGATACTGAGAGGAAACTAAAGAGACAAACAGCGCATCCATCTGAAGTCAAAGGAATGGCTTTTTACATGTCTAACAGGGGTATCCTGCAGCTGACCAGAAGCAGAGAAATGACTGCTGATAGAAAGGAAGCACAAGGCTTAGAGATACCCGATTTTGGGAAGTAGCAAATGATTCTCCTCCCAAACCCAGAACACAGCCCAAAGCCAGAGATGTAAAGCGAGGGAGCCAGAGACGAACAACGGAAAGAAAAAAATAGACAGTGCTCTGAGCTCTCGCAGTAGTGAAAGATGGTATCTTGAGCATATTAACAATGCAATAAATCCCACACACTAATCTGCCGCCCTTAAAGCACAGTGTATGCTTAGTCTTGAGAGTTTCTGCCCAAGGGAAGAAGATACGGGAGTTTGTGTCATCTCACATCTCAGGTTCTCTTCTAAAGACGTTTTAAGGGCAGGGCGGGGAGGGAGTCACTTAACGTACTGGTAAACTGCAAGATTTGGCACTGAAGTGGCACAGTGGTTTCGCTGAAGAAGAATTAGCTGGTACAGTTTTAGACACTGATGGACCATGTCAATGCAGAGATAATCAGTGATAAAGAAGAAATCTTTTTTTCTAAGCCATTTCTACAGAAGTTTAGAAGCCTACAGATCGGCTTATTCAAAGTGTTCTCATTCTGTGCTGTGTTGGGGCTCATTCTTCCACTGAAGACATTGAAAAGTTCATGATAGTGCAGCAAAAGAAAAGCATTAAATTAAAAAGGTTTCTAATTAATGAAAATGGAAATAATGACAAAAAACAGACTTTAAATCAAATTAAGATTAGATACAAGCAGAAGAAAAAAAAAGCAATTTTCCAGTAACTGTCTTACTTATGGAAAAGAAATGTTGTAAGTTAAACTAATAGAACTCAAGAACAAATAATAAGATTTAAGGTTGAAATACCAGGAAACTGTTGCTGACTATCATTCAAATGCTCTGTTACATCACCCTGTGGGATTGTTCCACAAGGAGATAAGTGAATAATTCTTCTCATTTGTTTTTTTTCAACCAATACAACTGCTGTTGTTTAGTGACAGATTAGCCTGGGTATTGCTCAAAATGACCTCCTACTTCTTTGCAGTTGTAATTAAGGTCTGAAAAATAATTTTTAAAATATACAGAATCAACAAACTGAAGAAAAGGAGCTGAAGTTTAGATAACAGTAGTGCCAAATTTATCACCATAGTAGAAATATGATTCGCTTTCACCTGTAAATCTACAAGAGTTTTTCATTCCTCCATTCCTGAATTATAGCTATCACATCATCTGGCCCCATGTATTATTCATACTTTTCTATTATTGCAGTAATCTCTGCAAGATGACTGAAAAAAAAAAACACCTAACAAACTTCTTATCAGGCATTGGGCTGTATTTCAATATTGGAGAGCAAACCTATGGCAAATACCCCTGGGATCACATCATTACCCTCCTAGTGGTGTATTGGCTCCCAACCAATGGCCTTTGTGCCCCTAAAAACCTGACCACCTTTCCTGCTAATTGCACAGCGCTAATTAAACAACAAAAAACTTGTCCTGTTACAATTTTTGGATGCTGTGAGCCTTTAGCACACATGCAAGCAGTTTGCTGCCAATTGAATTCAGATCTGTCTTCTGCTTAATCCTAACCTGTAGTCACAGCCATCAGTTTATATATTATTCATTCTATTAATCTAATATTTATCTAATATGTCAGCAAATTTGACAGCAAAAGCTATCTTTGTGCATGACCATATAAACTCATAACATTCTTGCTTCATAAATGCATTCTGAATTAATTTTTACATGCCCTACTTCCATTTCTCAAGGAACAGCTTTGTTTTTTTTTTTTTAATAGACTCTATATGGTCCTAAGAAATAGAAAAGTGAACACAATAACAGTTAACTACCCTCAAGCTGCAGTCTATATCTTTTGGCATGAGTAGGAACACTTAGAGCTGCAAGACTGCATTTGGGATCTCCTACAAATAAAATTACTGCTGAAAAGAAAGTAGACAAACATCTTTGAAGACCGAAGTGTCCCCATCTAACTCCTGTGTTAAGAAGTGGGATCTCCAGGATAATTTTATCAAAAAGCACCCATTATCCTAGCAAAGCTGAACAAAATTGGCATATGAAGACATGGGTGCAGGGTCTCACCACACCTCCACTGCACAGATTAAATGGCAATCCCAGTGTCTGGTTAAAATTTGCTGAATTAGTAATACTAGCAGTTTACAGCAGGTAACTTCCTATTGAAGGCATGCTGCCTGCAGATATTAGTCGTGACATATCCCTTGCCACCACACGTGGTGGTGCATCCTTCACCCTGTTTTCCATTTAGCCCACGCTGGTGTTTGGGCTGACCACATTCTTGGCCTCCCAGTGCCTTCTCCTGGGCAAGTCACCTTCTGGTATGCAAAAGGTACATCAGAGCCTGCAGATGAACTCACAGCCTGGAAATAAAGGATCAAGTTTATCAGGTAAGAGCTCAGACTAAAAGCAACCAGAATGTGCTTTTAGATTTAAGGAAAAGTGTAGTCTTTAAATGTCTGCTCTGGAATTTACTGGCTTAAAATGAAAGCCATTATGGCATCCCATCACAGAGTTATGTAACTGAAAAGGGTTTTCATTGCTCGGTGTTTCCTGTGCAAGATGTACTTAAGCGATAAAACACACTTCCAATGCTAACACTCCTATACAGGCTCCATGATGACAGATTTTAGTTTTGAAAATATAGAGGTCTCCGTAGAGGCTAGCATTCCCCTGCCATTTTCCTTCCAGGGGCTTTTGCTGGTTATTCTCTACTGTTTGAGCTGAAAGGCTTTTGAAACCAGCAGAACTTGGTCATGATGTGCATCTCGAAGGTCCCAAGTTTGGCATCAAGCACAACCCAGATCATATCCCAGCCTAGTACAGCACATCAGCTGAAACAGCCTTTCATTTCAGTCTCCCTGCAATTTAAATTGGCTACATATGACCTGTAAATGTCTTCAGTCTTCAAGCTTCACAATATATCTTGTAGCATTTAGCCCCCCCCGGCCAGCAGGTGCCTCTTTGACATACCTCTCAAGAGAACGTTAAACACAGACTTAGAAATTCCGATTTTAATCAAGTAGCTTTCATTTGTGTGAAAGGCAAGATATTTCTGAAATAACTTGAAAATCCGAAGTTGAGAGGGAAAAAGTCCATTAACAAGTTGAAGCCTTGATCTACAGGAAGGCTTTTAGCACTTTATCTAATCTAATTTGTATTTAATAAGACAGGTTTTTTCCAAATAGAGCATCCACAATCCCTGGTAAGAAGCCCTGTGAATGAAATTAATAATTTCATACTTTCTGCAGAGTTCAGTTATATATCTTTAGATATTCTGCTTGAAATTTATCAATAGTCCTGCTGGTGCTTTTGTCTTGAAATGATGTCATTTCCACAGATAGTTAATCCCATTGATTAATTCTATTTGTTACTCTTAGAGAGGCAGCTAAGAGATCTTCCATTTACAACTCTATTATAGTTAGGTCAAAATAAAAAAGTTGCCCAGAAAACCAAGAACAGGCTGTTGATCATGACCTGGGTCAAGAAGTCTTGCAAGTGGAAGTAAAGTATACTTTATGTCATATCCAAACACTATTAAAGATTCAAGGATGCCACTGGTTTGACAGGCAGAGTGATTATACACTCATCTTAGGTTTTAAAATATCTGGGGACACAGATAGTTTTCACATTTCCTCTTAATTTCCCGTTTCATTGGAAGTTCATCTCACTCCCATGTGCTACTGCTGCACTAAATATGTAAAGATCACCTCCACCCTCCAATTTACCCTTTTTATCACAACTATGCTCCAAATGACACTAAAAGGCAAAATAACATCACACAGATGTGACATCAGATGTTATGAGTTTATTCCTAGCCATTGGAGTAGCACATAGAAGCCACATGACAAGTTGTGTTCATCCTTTTTGCCTAGTAAGCACTGGTGAAAGTAAGAAGCAAAAATAATAGAAATAGAAATGATGGGAGCCAGTTTTTCATATCCACAAAGGA
Source organism: Coracias cyanogaster (assembly GCA_033124195.1). Lineage (NCBI taxonomy): Eukaryota > Metazoa > Chordata > Aves > Coraciiformes > Coraciidae > Coracias > Coracias cyanogaster. The sequence goes on from JAVSBS010022012.1 coordinate 44,843, forward strand.
ATTAATAATACCATCGCCTATAGTATTGTCTTTTTCTTTTTTAATTTGATAGACAGTACTGTGCATTTCTGGAGATATATTCTTGCAAATGCCTGCATTTGAGAACAGTTTTCCTTTCCACCGTCTCTCTGAAAACATCAGCAGTTCTACTTTTACTTTTTTTAGCATTACAGAAGTTTCTGTTTGGCAGGGCCAGCAGTATTGGTGCATGCAGATATAAATCCTCCAGGTTCAGGTAGTGTCTTTTTGTTGATAATTTGAGTTTTAAATTTAAGGTAGGACTAACTCTAGCCTCAAGACATGCTAGAAAGAGGGAAGAGACATAAAGCATCTCAATGACTACAATTTAGCTTTGTTAATAGTCTCATCCTGTGAAACAACATTGAAAACATTCTCTACCTTTTGTCTTTTCTTCACTACTGCCCAACATTTATATTATCTTGTCTTTCCTTCAAGCTGAGATTTTAAAGGAGAATCTTTTACTTGTTATTTATTCCCAGTCTTCTGAGCAACAGTGAAACCAGGAAAGTGGCAAATAAAATTCCTCATGATATAATAATGCTTTGAACTAACCAAGCTAGCTCAGATCACATTGTTGAAAAATAACCATGCAGAAATCTAAAACTAAGTTCCCATTGTATCCTGGTGAGGTGGGCACAATTATGGGTGTTGGGGACTCCAACTGTAAGACGAAGTGCCCACAGATTTTGTTACACAAATTTAGCCTTCATTTGAGTGAATACTGTGGTATTTTATGAAAGCCTCAAGTTCACCCAGCAGCCTGCTTTGTAGCAAAGCACTTGGTATCTGTATTTGCTCAGGTTTAAGGTGCTAAGCATTCCCCATACTTCTAAAGGAAGTTATACTGCGGTGGAGAGCATCCTGCACTATAAGAGGGTGCTGCTTTGAAGAGGTCATTTTTTGTGGAATTGCTATTGGAAATCCAACTACGGACTTCAAGTCTTCAAATCTGTTCTCTATATTAAGCATGATGGAGGAAGAGAGCTGCTTCAGAGCATTTACAGCCAGAACAGAAATGGGTTTTTACAGACTGTAGTGCTGTGTCATCCTAAGCCAGAGAGGTTTGAGAAAGCTGTGGAAAAGATGCACTTTATCACATGTGAGAGAAAGACACAGCTATCGACTAACTAAAGAAGCCAGATTCCATCTCTCCAGTTAGCTGGACCAATCTAACACTTCAGTTAGCCCCTAAATGGAACTTGAAATGGCCCAAATACAGAAAATAAAAATCTAAGATTCACCTAAAGCCAAAATAGTACATGGTGGCAGACAAAATGCATTACATGATGTGATTACATGTCTTCAAGAAAAGAAATTATGTCTCAACACAGAATATTAAGACTACAGGCCAATTTTTGAGAACCATGTGGTGCACGGCTGCAGATAGGCAAGCAAGAAGAGGACAAAAATATTGCCCTGCTAACTGAGGCCCACCAGTAGTTCCAGTTCTGCACCCCAGAGCTCATCTGGGGGTGGATGCAATCTGCAGAAGACACACAATCCAACAGTGAGGATTTGCATGATGCTGCCATGTATTGCCTCAAGGATGCAAGATCTATTTGCAGGGTGAATTCTGCAAGGCTGAGCAGATCCCCAGATCAGAACTGCAGCCTAGATGGTTTTCCTGTCTTTTCTATCACAGGAATTGGAAAAGACAGCTTGAATAACAGTGCCACCTCCCCTCTGAAAGCCTCTGCTTTTCTATTAATAATTTCTTGCATTTTTGAACTCAGTCTCATCATGAAATGCAGTACAGCGTGATGCCTCTGCCACTGACTGAAGAAAGCCATCACCATCCCCATTCAACCGCTCAAGTTTTTAAAGGTTCTTTACAGCATTCATTCTACCTGAGGAAACTTTTCTTTAAAAAACATTTCGACATTTTCTTCCCCTCATATCACTCACTTTTAAAAAGTCTTTTTTGACCTGACAGTGCAGGTTACTAGAAGTCTTTTGAGATGTCTGCTCTATCAACCTGCAGAAATTCATACCACGATCTAACAACCAGCATTACAGAAATCTAAACTAGGAAAACTTCCCTTTCTCCTTTATTTCCCTACTTCTTCATCAGTATCTCCTGGAAGAAAAACTGAGTACAGCTGACTAGACCCATAATGACCCACTTCATGTTCTTTTCTTAATTTTAACAGGTGACAACAATGGAAGACAAAAACTTGTGTTAACAAGAAAATATCCTCCACTGTCATACATGTGTAACAAAATATATACCATTTTCTTCTAGGAAAAAGGGAAGTGTATTTGCAGCAGAAACCACCTTTACTGGAATTACATTACCGCAAACTAGAAGAATGTTGTATTTTTGACTGTGATCCTTTCTCCCTACATATGTATTTCTGTATGTAACATTAAAATGGGTAAAAGTACACACCATTGAAGAACAGTCCAAAGCATATTGTACAAAAATTAATGTGTGTAACCACATGGATTTTAAACTCTCTTCTCTACTCTCCTGTATTTATCATGAAAATATCACAGATGAGGGGAATGCAACTTAGTCGAGCTCTCCATCCCTGTTTTGTGCAGTATTCCCTCTGGGAAGAACACCCTCAGTGAATCAAAAGAACTCCACTAGCATCATCTAATCGCCAGTGACTGGGCACAGGCCCAGCGTGTGTAGGTTGTTCTGCAAACAGTGAAATTCAGTCCAGTTTTTCTATGAATTCATATTCCTTACATCTTTCCATCGCCATTATAATACACTCAGTATTCTTCTTTCTCCTTCCCACAGACTATCCCAAGTTCATCACTTCCAAACCACCTTCTACACCCTCTGCAGCTGAGGACTGCACTGCTCTCAGATCCTTTCCATAGCCCAAGCTCCCTCCTGCCATTTCCTTTGGTCAGTTAAAGACCTTAATGCAGAGTACATGAAAATACAGGGAGGGGCAAACTGAGAATTTGAATAGCCTTTAAAAGGAAAAGATAAAGCCACCTAGAAATGGCCCAATCCTTATAATACCATCAAAAGATAATCTGAGTTAATCCATGTTTGAAGATTTAGAGGACTCTGTCCTATGTCTACTGCTTCACTTTTTAAACAAACACACACAGAAACAAACTCGCACTCCTAGCTCCTCAGGAAGAGCTGTCAACCTGCAAATTATCACTGAGCAGGTTCTCAGCTGATTTCTGGTCCAGGATATGGATATTTTGAAGGCCCATACAGATTCCACTCTGAATTTTGCCTTAGATTCAGTGAAAGTTCAGTGCAGTGATTTTGATGAAAACACTGTGAGCTCAGACTGATGTTTTCTATAAAATGCTTTCACTGGAAAATACCCGTATCATCCCATCTACAACTATCACAGTACCTCCTCAATATTGTATGTATAATAGCAATGTGATTTCTCTCTAAACACATTTAATATGACACAATCACTTTGCGCACGTCTTTAAAATTCTGTTGTGCATCTACACTGCACAGATTTTTTCAAATATGAGAAATGCGTTCACTTGGGCACTTTATACCACACTGACAACTCCTTGAGTAACATCAACCCCAAGATGCATTTTCTAGTCCAGTTATACTATAGGGGCACATTTGAGCATGATGCATAATGTAAAAAAGATACACACATAAATCCCATTATTCTAATGGAAACTATGCCTTGCACCTCCCATACTCTGTTTAAAAATTGTGCCCTACGGAATAATTTTAAATAACTCATATTCTACACAGTATGAACCTGTTATCTAAAAACTATTCCTTTGCCTGCTCTATTATGAAGGGACAAGAGACAGTTTACAAAGAACAAGCCTTACGGCTTCAGTCCCTTTCAGTTTCTAACATTTGATTTTGAATACTAAAAATGTAAAGCACTCTGTATCATTCAAATAACCTAATTTTCCAACCTGCCTTCATTAACATTGCTGGCTGAAGCCAATTACAAATGCCTTAAGGCTTATAGCCTCATAAGCATAGTGTGACAGGTCAAATTTTATTGTTTGCTCCATCCATCATTTCTGACACAGTAATTCAAAGTACACAAGGCACAGAGTACTCAATGCTTCTTCTTTCTCCCTGTGCACCTGCTGTAATTTTAATGTAGAAGTTTATTTATAAAGTATATAGTCTTCTGTCATTCAGCGCTGGCTTCTTCCACACATGTGAAAAGAAAAGGCCCCAAGTTAGGCTTTTCTTCTAGCAGCATCTAATTTTCCCTCCTTCGGGGTAACGTGCCCAAGCAAGTCATCACTGGTGATGCGTTTCATCAACAAATACTTTTTATATATCCAACACAATGGGATAATGAGAATTAATTTTAAAAAGGAAAGAAAAATAAACAAAATTCAGCCACAGAATAACCAACACCAGGAAAATAAAGCACAAAAACCTTCTGGAAGTATCTAGAGAACTTACTGAGATGTTCATTCACTGTATAAAACATGGCTTATAGGCCTACATCTTCCAGCCTAAAGATGGGCACATAACTTCATTTTTCAAGACACTAATGAGATACAGTCTCATTTAATTCAGTAAGACTTCAGCATATATATTTAAAGACACTCCCTGGAAAAAGGTTGTTTTTCTGAGTTTTTGGAATACTGAGCAGCCAACTGTGGGAGTGTTACATGTTCAGACTTCTAATTATTGGCAGTAGCTACCTGGGTGCCTAAATAAAAACATTGCCTTCAACATTGTAGCAGCTTGTAAATGGGAAGAAGAAAAATCAGTGACATTCTAAACATTATTTCATCCCTCCTAAAAAAGGATGTGGGCAAATCAGAAAGGCACAGGGAACAAACGTTTCCTTCAATGAGTTGCCCTTCTTCAGCACTGCTCTTTGCTATATAAAGAAAGTCAGTTCTCCCCCACTTCAAAAACCAAAAGAACCCAGCTAAAACCCCCCAAAATACCAAAACCAGAATGAAACATGAATCTACATTTTTTTTTAGCATGCTACAAATTACCATAACAAAATCCCAAAATATGCATTATTGTTTGCCAACACCTTGGCAAAAAGTATTTTAGACACATATGACTCAATCACACTCACCATCCTCCACTCCTCCCTCACAAGGTTTTTTGGGTGATCTGGTAACAGCTGACATGTAAACATTAGAAGCTGCATTATCATAGGGCAGGTCTAATTACTAAGTGTTCTAGAGACTCTTAGTGGGTAAATTGAAAATGAATATATCCTATTAAAGGAAGATACATTTAACTGAATCCTATGAATTGAATTCTACTCAAATAAATAAATACAATTAAAAAAAAGAGAGAAGCATAAACATCCCACGACAGTGTACTACTTTAGTTTTACTTAGAGTTTATTATCCGATGAGAGCACTAGTGAAGCTCAAGACAACCACCACAAAGTCCTGCACTCCTGCAGCATCAAAAAGAAGAGCTCTTTTAGTCACTTTACAGAGCTGCACAAGTATTATCAGAGCCATTTGGCAAAAACCGGCTTGGAAAGAATTTGAGGGAGTTGGACGCCAAAGCAGCTACCTCATGTTGCCTGAAACTTCATCTCTTTCTGTCACTCAGTGATGGTGCACATTCGTTGGAAAGCTGAAGGTTATTTTATTCTGCACAGGCTCTTATGTTGCATTTCCCAGCATAGTATTTATACATCACTACTGCAGATACATATCAGGAAGGGTTTTTTTTAGGGAGTTTAAAGCAACGTCTCCTCTATACCAAAGCTACCAAAATAACATGAAGAATGAATTACTATTTGCAGCCTAATAGAGACATTTTGTCACAATTTCCCCCCAGATTCTGTGGGCTTAACTTGATAATTAAAACATTCAACTCTGACAAGCCTTAACTATGGTAAAATAAAGGATTCAGGAATTAAAAAAAAATGGATTTAGAGACTGACAAAATATGTTAATCGCAAAGAACCAAGCCTGTGCAAAGCCAAATTATTTTGGACAGAGCAATGTTATAATATGGAGAAACAAACTAAAAATATCCTTTCCCTGCTAGGCAAGGTTAGAGAAAGGAGATAAACATTGCCATAGCCCAATTAGACCAATGTGCTTAACCCAGAGTTGTTAAAACTTGGAGATACAACTTCAGATAAATTTTGCTTTCTCTCAGGGCCTTTTACTCACTGGCCACAGTAGAAATCAAAGCAGTGGGAATTTAAACTCCCTTAAAGGGAAATTATACCATAGAAGAACAAAACCTGGTTGTGAGCCATCTAACTCGGTTCCCAAAATGCCTCCAATATTTCTCTGTCCTGCCTTTACACAGGCTACGAGGAATCACCAGCCTCCAGTAGAGCCAAAGCAACTCCTTCCTCTTTCCACTGACCAGTGCCTTTTAGAGTTTTAAGGAGCCACTTTCTCACAAAGAACAATCAGTATCTTCTTTATAAAAGGAGTCTTCATGGGTTTAAAAGATTTGTCTTTTTTTTTTTTTTGCCAGTCTGCACTTGCAGAACTGTGTTAATTGAAGCCTCCTTTGCCAAAGACTCAAGGGATAGTAACAAGCAGTCTCTGAAAGAACACCATGTCTTGGGCCACAGCAATTTCTTATTAATTCACAGAATCTCAAACCTGGCAATATGACAAAGCAGCCTTTGCCCTGTAAAAATTGCCCAGAGCTCTTTTTTCTTTTCTCCTCTATCTGTTGATTCACTGCAGAAGCCTCTATTTAGGCTGTTCTCACAATTCATAGTATGCCAGGTGAAGTATCTTGCAAACATGTATATATTCATGGGGTTTAGCTGGGAAGCTGTCACAGAAGTAGCCACGATGCACAGATCAGTGGTTATGCAAGCCTAGATTTCCCCAGTTAGGATATAAAATTGGTAGAGGATTGCTCGGGATTTTGAATTTACTATCTGATAGCACTGAAAAGCAAAAGCTTCTCCACTTCAACACAAAAATAAATGAGATGTGAATGGAAGCTCAGGAGTTTGCCGAGTTACAATGTTTGAACTATGCTCAAATAACTATGCATTTCCCAGCTAGCTCAGAGCTTAGCAAAGGTTGCTCTAATCAGGGGAAAGCACAGATCTCGCTGTCCTCGATTGTTTGTGGCCAAAACATCCCTATGAGGCAGCACTGGAAAGAACATAGGAGATTGAAAGCCATTGTTGAGTACATTAATTGACCAAAAGATAAAAATACCAGAAATACCCCCTCAGACATCACTATATCAAGATATCGGCATGAATTACAAGGTACAAAAGAATCCAGATCTACCTTATTTCCAATTCTCTGCTCATTCCTTGAGACCATGTACAGAAAAAAAGTCCATATAAACATCAGCATGTCTTTAGGATAAGCAGAATTTCAAATAATACTGCTCAGCTCATGCTTCAAACCAAATAAACTGTGCAGCTGTGGTAGGCACAGCACCGAGCTTTACGTGTTTTGCCTTCTGAGAAAGTTTGTTGTTTAGGACTTGATTCTATAGTAATAGCTTCACATAGGTTTTAGATTACCGGATTTGTGTCTCACTGGCACGGATTACAGGCTGAGGGAACATCTACCTTGTTGGGAATATAGATGTGCCCAAGTCAAACATGTGGTCTATAAAGGTACACGGCATTAGGCAAATTCCAGTTCTCCCAGAGTCCTCTGGAGTTTCCCTGCTGTTATATTTGAGAATTAAAGCCGGTAATGCTGAAGGAGTCATGCATATATAATGAAATAGGAATGAATGCTGAAAACCTACTACTGGAATAAGGAACTACTAACAATGTCATAAAAGATTTTTTCTCTAGAAAACTCCATCAGAAAAGCCACATCCCATGAAAACTATCAGTTTCCACAAAGAAAAAAAAAAAAACAAAACACCTCCATCAAAAATCCTGACCAGCACAATCACAAAACTCCAGGAAACTTAGCAAAAGTGCTGTCATGTCTTATACAGACACATTCAATTTAACACAAACAATACCACCACATCCTCTGCAACCCCTACATCACGCAACCTTTTTTCATCATGACATCAAAGTAGCTCTCCCAGTGTTTCATTAAGAGACAGAGTCCAGATGTTTCCAAACCATGAATGGGGAAAATGTGAATTGCCCAGCATCACAATATGTGATCAGGTAACGTAACCAGACCTACCATGAACAGGTTCAAGCCACAACAGACTACATCAGGCCTAGATTCTGAACTCAGAGCAAAGAGTTGAGGTCATAGGTTAAAAATAAGACAAAAAGAAGAGCGGGGGGGTGGGGGGGGGAGAGGAAGGAATAATTTATTCTTGTACCTCCCACCAACAATCTTTACTCTTTGTACAGGGAGCAAATGCCCAAGGACAACTTAATTTCCTTCTCCATGGATTTCTTTAACCATATCCTACCTTGTCTTACTCTTCCTGGCTTTCATTTCCCCACCTTATTTCCTTAATTTTCCCCTAGAAAACCAAGCGAAAGCTGAAAGTTAACACAGAATTAAATTTAATCCAACTCTTCATCTAACTGAGGACAGGACAGGTCTGAATGCTTGCTGAACCTCTGCTGAGTATCTTGTTTTCCATCAGGAAAGGGCAAACCACAGACAGGGAAAGCTGTGCTGAACTACAGCAGGGTAACAGCACCCTGTGTCTAGAGGACAGGTAATCCAGTGATAACTGCATTATGAAAAACCAAACCACATTGCACTAAATACTCAATGCTTGGACTCTAACAAATATTTGTTAATTGTGCTTCTGAATACAAACCCCCCCAAAATTAAACAGAGTTGCCCTCATATAGCACACGCTTTACTAATAGTGTCTTTTTGTTTTGGTCATTATTTATTTTCCCGTTTCAAGATTGTCAGAAAATTATTTCTCTTGCACATCCCTTAATATCAAATTTGTTACCTAATGTTATGACAACAGGAGGTGATTTTTCCATTTTCAAACAAAAAGATACATGATCATGGACTTAATTAGTTTGCAATGATTTAATTAAAATTTGCAGAACAACAGTGTACCTAATTAAAGCATAATAATTATACCAATGTACCTTTCCATCTTTGAAGGGACCATTAGTCATCGAGGTGGTATGTTTTATAATTTAAGATCATCCTTATTTTCATTTTCTAATTAGTTAAGTGCAGTCATCGTCATGTTCAGGTAATTGCTTTATTAACTAGCTTAATTAAACTTCCTGTAAAACCGACAGCTACAGAGTTATTTTTCTTAATGTGTTGCTGACAAAAACATTAACTAATTACATAGTGCTCTTTACAGAGCTTACTTACCTCATAAGCTTAATTCATTAGTACTTTAAAGAGCTTTGAAAACTCTGGCTGCAATATACTATGAAAGTACTTTGTATTCTCAGAGTATTAAATAGAGCTGTTATACCTAGGAAACAGCAATTTCTCTTTTAAAAGTTTCATAGTATGGGAGAGAGCACATGCATTTAAAGACATTTGCATTTCAAGGAACAACTAGAGGCTCACTGAAATTTTTGATAAATCTAAAGCTCAGAATTCAAAGTTAACAGGAAAGGGGGGTAGAGAGTTTCTAAAGTTTCCAGTGATAGTTTCTAAAGCTTCCAGAAATATAACAAAATAATGAAAGTCCCTAAAAATGCCAAGAACAATTGCTGGAAACAGGGTATGAAGACTGAGTAGATACAGGCCACATCTTTGTTCAAGTTCTGTCATGCACAAGGACTGAATTATTGGTGCAACTGAAGAATCCCGTAGCTGAGATTATTTAGTTTGTCATCTGGAGAACAAAACAAGAACAAAACCCCACCGCAGCCAAACATCTTCATCCCCTTCAACCTCAGCACTTCTGTAAACCAGGTGAAATAACCCAAATGAACAATGGAGACAAGTTTTGAAGACGCTTCGGAAAAAGAACCAAAAAAGGTTTAGCGCCTAAAGGGTGATGAGACTTTTCAAGCAGTGCAACTCCCACTTATGGAGCTAAATGAACTTAAGATCCAAAGTACTCAGTACCTTGTGTCTCCTATCGCAATAGTTCAGGTGATGCTTCCAAATCCATTGTAGCCCTTCTCCTGATTTTCAATATTTTCCTGTTTATCTTTGTGCTGTAAACCAAAATCCTGAGCCTCTAAATCGACCATTTCATCAACATGACAGTTTATAGTTTACGTATTTAATTTTTGTATCATTGAGTGCTTCAGGTTGAATCAATAAATTCTTGCCCTTAGGTCTACAGTGTCTTGCTTCATGAAGAAAAAACTACTAATTAAAAAAAAAGATAGCTAGTTTTGAGGAAAAGCTCAGGAAAATTAGTTTGCCACAGTGACTGCCTGAGGATGCTTGGACCTGTCATTAAGCCAGTATGTTAACCTGAGTGAGGATCTCTGATTCTGTTTCACTCTTTTTATTTTTTTAACCCAGTATGAGTTACAGAGCATTTCTAGAGACATCCAGGCATAAAACCACATTGCAGTAATGGTCCTCAAGAATATGCCACACAGTCCGTATGTCTGCAGGGCCAATAACACTTCCTCTGCTACCCTGCAGATGGGTGCCTTCAGAGAATCCTAATCCCTTATAATTGAGCTGGATGAGCACAGTCACTGCCCACAATCACCAGCACTATAATTAACATAAGCAAAATGCTTTCTTTCAAAATGCAGTCTCCATGGAAAGCCCTAGAACAGTGTAACAGTCTGAGGATCATCAAACAGTGCAAACCAGCAAGATGATAATGCTTTTGCTATATAGGCTCTATGAATGGAAGATTTTATTATCCTGTCAGGAATGACTAAGACATCATTTAAAAGAACAACAACTAAAAATGCATTTTATGGTACTTTCCTGGAATTGAATACTTAAAGATTTCTTGAAGTTTTCATAAAAAGAGAATAAATTAACATCCTCCACATCCCTCAAGCTCTGTTGAGCATCATTCCAGATCAAGCTCCACAGCTTTAATTTTGCTTTGAGGCCTGAAACTAAACTTTGAAGGTGTAGAAACTAAAAATGCCAAGCAATTATATAAAAAATACTCAGGACTTGTTTAAAAAGAATTTCCAACCCAAGTCAAAGTTGAAAGGAAAAAGCAGCAGTAAACAGCAGTACTTTGATGAGAGGAGTGAACCTCCATTACCAGCTTGTCTTATTTAAAGATATGATGACTCCACATTTGTATACGAATCCTAGAATCACAGTAGTTCAGCCCTGTGATCCCTCAGCCTAGTTCCCTGCCAAGTTGCAGGCCCTTAAAAGTAAGAAAACGACAAAGGAGAAAGAGAAAGAATAAATAAGAAACAGAACAAATCAATCCTGCTGAACTACTCCAATCATCTCAGCTTCTGGTCACTGCTGGCTTAGGGACTGTGTGCCAGAGGTTTACCGGTCTGCAGTGGATCCACTGTCTATGGATTTAGATAAATCCCATTTATATCTCTGGCCTGCACAAGACTGTGACACAGTGAATTTAACAATTTTATTTTGAGCTAAAAAATATATATATATATTTGTTTTGAAACTCCTGACTTATGATTTCATTAGATCTTGTATTATCAATTACAGCATTGCTTTTCCAATAATAGTCATGATTTTCTGTAAAATCATGCTGAAGTGTTGTAGTTAGTTCCATGCTTCCTTTCACACCTCTGACAGCCATTGCTGCCCTTCTCCAAGCATTTCCTAGTTCCATCACGTCAGCTTTGAGATGAAGTGAGGATAAGTGAAGGCAATGAAGTCCAGGCATTTACAGAGAAACACAACAACATTTTGTGCTTGTTCTCAATTCCTTTTTTAACACTTTATTTGCGTTTTTACCTGGCAGTGATCATTAAAACGCCTTCTGAGAAACAGTGAGATCAAGTGGCTAAATGAGAGCCCGTGATATGTTTATTTGGTTACTTTTCTCTTAATGTGAATTACTGTGCATTTATTGACGACCGAGTTTCATCTGTATTTTATCTCTCAGTCATGCTTCCATTGTATCCTCTCCTTTTCATTCACTTTTACCTCAGCTAACAGTTCAAAATACGGAAAGAGCAATCCCCAGTACAACCAGTACTGACGGTACTGAATGGCAGCCCTCAGTCACAGTGAAACACTTTGATGCTGCTCTGCTGGCCCACGAACTCCAAGCCCAAACCCTGTCTCCCCACCTAAGCCCCTGCTGTGCTGGTAGGAAAAGGCAAAAATCAAACAGAGCTGGGAGGGATCAAAATGCTGCTGTGCACACATATACCGCCTGTCTGCCTATGGGAGTAGATGGCCAATATACAATTCCAGAAAACGTTTTGCCCTGAAATGTAGTGGCTACTCTCAATCTTTTGTTTAGCAGCTTAGCAAGAACCCTTTCTTTGCCCAGCATATCATTACACGTCCACCAAGAGCTGGTGCAGAGCCAGACGCAAATACCACAACACCAATGGAAAGCACTGTGGTATTTGCCCACACTCAAACATCCACCTTTTTGCATTTTCAATCAATATTAGACACCATGCCGGCGCTGCAGCGCCAGAAATAACACTTGCCAACAGCACTGCATGGGAAAGAAAATTTATCAGAGAAAAGCTTTGATTTTAGTGACTTAAGGGCAAGGTAGAGTGGTCACATATCTGGGGAAAACTACTGGTGAATTCGATGGAAGCAGCAGTTCATAAAAGATACCAGAAACCTGTGATCGTTGCTGGCCATCAAATGTTATTTGTTAGGACATTAAAATAAACCATTCAGTTTTAATGCTCTGCTTAAAGTATTTTCAGCTCATTTACCAAAACTTGTCTTTTCAGGTGGAAAAAAAAAAAAAAGAGACCAGTGAAGTAGAGCTTTTAGAATCATAGAATCATTATGGCTGGACAGGGCCACCAGGATCATCAAGTCCAACCTTCATCCTAACATCTCTCTAGCCACTAGACAATGATGTTCTACAAGTTACTGTAATAACACACTCGCAGATTTACAATGTACTGTACGCACTAAAGAAAAATAGTTCTGCTATAAGCATCTCCTTGATATTGCATATTTCTCTAAAAAAAACAAACAAAACACTGAAACAGAGGCAACTTCTGGGAGGTATGTCTTTGATAGTCAAGCATGTCAGCAACAGGAATTGTTCAAGGCCTTCATTATAGCTGTCAGGCTTATATTGTATAAGAATATCTTATATACTCTTAAGAGTTCAGATAGAAAAAGTTGTTTTCCAGGTGAGCCCAATTTTCATCATAAATACCAAGGCTAAATTACTGCATTACATACTCCTACAGAGTATTAAGGAGTAGCTCATTTAGCAGGTAACTTGGAGCCCTTTTTCTGCAGTCTGTGCGTGTAAGGACGCAAAAGTTTCCGCCTATCTGCTCCTTCGGCCACGCAAATCCTTCAGCCAGAACAGAAGAATTAACTGAATTAACTGAATTAGCCATGGCAGCATTTTAATATTTGAGCCCATTAATGGATGGAGAATTCAAGCTACCCAGCTGAGAAGATAATGTAGCTGCATCATCACTGTTGCATCACAGTGGAGAGTTTTTTCCCTGATCAGCACTTTTCTGGATTTTTGGGGGAGTTATTTTTGCAGCTTAAAGGGTAGCTTTACTGGCTGTCAAACCTTTCCTGCATGCAGGAGGAGAAGAAATCTTAGGTGTAGTCCCTAAACACAGCTTCTAGTGCCTGAAGTGCTGTTTATGGAACATGTATGGTGACACGGAAGGCTTTATGTGATAATGGGAGATCTGGACTGCTGAATGGATGTGAAGCCCGTTACTTTTATTGAGTCAAGCCCTGAGGTGATCATAGGTTCAATATAACAATGAGCCAATTTATCCCCACTGGGTTATGGGAATTTTTTTTTATGGTACCATATATGCTGCATCTGGCACACAATCTTATTGAAACTATGGTTTAAATGAATTGTAATAAGTTATCCATGCAGCCTGGGAAAGAAAAAAAAAATAAAATCCATCACAGAACAATGATACTTCCAAGTTATTTTACCATTTGGAGAAAAAATCTTAAAAACAAGAACTATCCCAAAACTTGTCCTTGTCTGAATCTCATCAAATCTTTTTTCTGTTGCATCACCAGTATTGAAAGTGTTCTACTTCATTAGCAAGAATGAGCTATTTAGAGAAATATGAATCATGAAAGTAATGATTTGTCGTTCCAATTTGCTGTCGGTTAAATACGTTAAAAAAAAAAAATCTACATTCATCAGCACTTTTTTTACAGAAAAATATTCCAAAACTGAAGCAGACTGTAATTTAACACTGCCTGTTAACGAAAACTATTTCATCTTCATACTACAGCCTGGATGACTACTACTAACAGGATTTCACGTCACAAGCAGAACGTACCTTGGTAGTATAGGTATGTCCATCAGAGCCACAGACAGCGCTGGCATGTGTCACGGGGCAGGGCTTGCATTTCACTATGTTAGCTGGTCCAGTCCAGTGCTTCTGGGCCAAATTTCCTTTCTTTTGTCGAAGGCTGTAGAATAAGAGACATCAGGGTTTTTTTCTTTTTTTTTTTTGGAAGATGTTTGTATAAAACAGAAGAATCAAAGCTTCTCTGAATAATGCAAAGCTGGATGCTTAACACAGTATTAATTTAAAGCAAGTAAATTAAACCAGCTCCTAACAGTGCTTCTAGAATATGGCACATTACAGCAGGCAATCTAAGGAGTAATAAATTGGTAGGAAGTCCTAGAGTTACAATACTTGGCAAATGCATTTTGATTTATAACTGCAAATGACTTCACTTAAGAACACAGTGTTTTGTTGAATTCTCCAGTACTTCTAGTGAAGCAGGTGAGTAATGCTACATCAGGCTATATTTAGAGACATCTGCACCAGGCCTTCTGCGAGTTGCCTACTTAATGCTAAGGTAGTGTCAATTTTAAAACAAAATCCTTTGAAAAACATTGAAATTTCTATAATGCTTATAGAAAAAGTATTAAAAAAATCACCAAACATTGCAGATGCAGTAGCCCTCTCCATATGCCAACTACTGAACAGCTGCTCTTCTCAGATCAATCACAGTCCTCCCAGGAACGCCATGAAGTGACAGAGAGCATCTCCAAATCTACAAATGCATTTGTACCAGGGGAGTGACTGCAGTTGTCCTCAAGTCACAGACTACTCAATTATTGTATTAAAAATGTCTAGGAGAAGACAGCTGCTCCAAAAACTTATTGCAAAACATGTGCAATTGATTCTGATTAATAGCTCATTTTCCTGTCATAATGAACTACTTGACTGATACCACATTAAGTAATTATCACCAGCCTACTGTTGTAAGCTGATTAAAAGTTTGCCGTAGAAACCACAAGTCAATGTTACAATGTAGATTCATTTTGGCCACGTGTACTTGTCTTTCACTTGAAAGCATTTACAAGGGAAGGCAAGGCATCGCATCAGCTTTGCTGCACACTGTTAAGAAAAATAACGGCCATCTGTTCTCATACCACAGTAAAAAAAGATATAACAGTTCAGCTAGAAATACATTTCAATGCGCTGCTGAATGACTTTATCACAGTTTTAGAAAAATATATACAGATATTTTTTAAAGCAATTTCACTACAGCTTGCAATTTGCTACACAATACTGACTCTGATGCAATGACACATTCAGCTGCTAAAATAATAAAAAGTCTATTCTTTCTTCTCAGTTCTAGTTTTCTTCAAGTCTAACCTTTGTCAGTGATGAACAGTACTATTGAGAAGCTTGTGCCCACAGAAAGAAACCAATCATGATATCATAACCTGTGAAAATAGAAGCCTAGTATTTAAGACTAAGTTCCCTTGTTATTTTGAAGAAGTTTCTTAATGCACTGAGCAGCTCTCCCTCTTTCAGATGCATTCAGCCTTCTAGAGTTACCATTACACCAGATGTTAAATGCTGCAGATGGGTGGTCGCTTGGCTCTGAATCCCTACATACAACTCTGCAGATGTGCTCCTCATGCCAGGACTGTACAAGCCATTTATTTAAGTTTTCCAGCATAACTGACTCTTCTGCAGCCCCCTCACCTCCAACACCGCTTTGTTACTAAGATGCAATGATTATCTTATTTCCTCAAACTGCTTTGATTACAGGCATTTCTTTTGTTTGTTTAGCTTGACAAGATGATTTCCTTGTTCACTTTACCTAAGGCCCTGTGTTTCTAGAAATGCACAAACTCAGAGGCAAAACCACGTTTGGATGTAGTACTGTAGATCCTGATGAGCAGAGACTGGAGCAAAAGGTGCCGTGCTTCTCCTTTGGAGACTGCAGAAGGATGGATCACAGCACAAAGCAGCCTTCTAACCTTTTCACAGACTTTGATTTCCATAGTCTCAAAAGACAGACCTCTGGCTATGTGGGAAATTGCCAAGAAGAAAGTTTTAGGATTAGATATAGAAAACCAGCTAAGAAATGCTAAACTTGAAGTGTATGATTTAGTGCCATCGTCAAAGCCATTAGCCACAAAGCATGCAAGGATGGAGATGAGCGACTGCGCTAATGAGCACCTCATCAAAATTAAATTTAGATTGAAGTTCTGCCTAACAAATCACAGGATCTTGAGGCTCTGAGTGGCAAGTATAAAATAAGCTGTACAGCATTTGTGGACCAAATGACATTCAGGCATTTTACGCTGTAACCTTAAAAGAAAAGTCCACTCCGGACATGGCTGCTCATCCCTCTGCACAGCCTTGCACCCACCCTCATCTTAACTTCTTTAATCCCTTCACAATTGATACTGCAAAGCCAATTGCTATTAGAAGAGTCTTAGGGAGTAATGTTTTCCACCCTCCTATCCTCACTCAAATTGCCTTTTTAAAAATTATTTGTCCATTTCAAGTCATTTCAGCTGCTCATCAAGCCTGGTGGCCCTTTCCATCACTTCACTGAGTGTAAAAAGAACATGCACAGCCTTCGGCCTGAGCTCTGTTTTCATGGCAGCTGCCCTGAAGCCAACAGCCAGCCACGTGTGCAAGAGCAGAGCCTCCCCCTTCACTAGGAACTACACCGGTTTCACCTGAGCTTCATGTGCAGCCTTTCGCTCACAGATGGTGAAGGAAACATTATTATCTCCCCCCACCTCCCCTTTCATCTTCAGGATCTTCTTTGAAAGAATAAATTTCCTCTTGTTCTCAAGAGAGAGGGATATTTAATAACAAGAAGAATTCACAGTGGAGTACATCTAAAAGCATTTTATTCTTTTAAGAAGAAAAAAAGTTAGCAATTTCAGTAGCACTTTGTATAATGTGTAACAAGGGAAAGGATTGCTGCAAGGAACCCACAGCAATTCTGACTTCTGCAGGTGCGATGGAATTGGAGCAGGGTACAACGGCCATTTCGGTTGCAAAAAACGGGGTTTCAAAATGAATATGTTCTTTCTCAAGCTACAGCTTTGTCAGAAACAATAGAACAAAATATCGCCATATGTGAAACAAGTCAAAACTAATTTTTGTCAGCTTGGCCAAATGAGCAATAGCTGAAAGTTTTAACTGGGTACCCAGATTCCACACCCAAAGCAAAAAAAATACAGACAAGCACATCTTTCCTAGAATGAACATAGATTTTCCAAAAGTAAACATGTGTTTTTCTGGAGTGATATTTTGAGAGCCTGGATAAGACTTTTGGAAGCTTTTCAATCCTATAACCCCTAACAACACATCAAACATCCAAACAAACAAATTAAAACCTAGACAAGAATATCAGCTGCCATAAGCAGCCAGCCAGCAAATCCCTTCTCAATGAAAGTGCACAGTCACATTCTCTGGGAACACATTTTGCTATGCTAATCATCTCGGTTTAGAATAAATATGTTAGGAGCAAGCCAGGCCAAAGCAAATTAGGCCTGATTTTTTTTTTTTCCCCCGACAGTTTAACCAACTTTAATCCTGCTTTAAGACTCAGAGTTCAAAGGATCTACTACAAATCATTCAAAAATAACAACTGTGCAGAAAGAGCAAACCAGAAACTCTCCACTGGGGTAAACATCTGCCACACTTAGAAAGAGAAGAGGGCCAAATATTTTCAATATTCCAGAAGCAAACAGACATGAACGTCTTGCTAGAATATTAGCACTTGCAGACAAACCCTGCCTGCTTCTGCTGTTCAGATCGGTGAACTGATGCACTGAAAGGTCTAAGATTTAAGGAGCAGTTAAGTTTTACAGAATCCAGCCTCCTAACATTTTAATGCATCAAGAAACTTTAGCGGTTTAAAACATCCACACTTCACCACAGGGAGATCATACACTGACTCAACTTCATTCCTCATTACACAGACACAACCACTTACCACATGCTGTGAAAGCACAGGGAGACTACAACGGGTCTGCTTGCACAGGAACAGGGAGGATGAAGCAGGGTTGCCAGATGCCATCAGCCAGATGCTAGGACCATACGTGGCAGTTCTGGCCAGCCACACTGCACAGCCTACCCCAAAGCCACAAACAACACGAGCCTACCATGCACAAAGCTCTGGCTGTAGGCACAAAGCTCTGGCCCTGAAAGAGGGAGCTCAGAAGCTCCAGGAAAGCTGGCTCCACCCGAGATTTTATGGCTTTCAGGTGTGTTCTGGAGACCAGCAGCCTAACCCCCACTGAGCTGATGGGTGCAGCTGGCAGCCCCAGGGATGGGAATCACCCAAACTCGTTCCACCTGGCTGGTGACTCCACGTTGCTCCTGCTTGGAGCACCAGCTCTTGGCCCTGAGATAGCCCGCCAGGGGGATTTGAACTCTGCCTTTGTTTCAGCAAAAGTTTATCAAACAAAACAACTCGCACTGAGTCACATTTTAAAAAAAATCCCCACACCTTAATGCCTGACCAGCTTTCTAAGTGGACAACGCAGGCTGAAGTCATGTGCACAAAAATGTTTTGTTTATTTACGTTTCATTTTTAAATTTCACATTTTTTTGTAGTCCTAGAACTACTAATAATTTTGGTTTTATTTACCTTGAAGTACTCTTGGAAAATTTGAAATTTTAAAATATTGTCAAATTGCAATTTAAAATGGAATAACCTATCTTTTAGGGTGAAACCTGAAGAGCATCACCAAAGAGTATTGCAATCAGAACACAGGATGTGAGAGTGGATATGAAGTGCAGAAGCTTAGTTTCACCCAGTACTTCCAAACTATGGCACAAGTTTCATTTTCTTGCCATTTACTGAACTAACTGATAGATTTTAATTAATTTACTTATTGAGAAGACAGTGATCTCTTAGTCTCTGAAGCTGACTTCTCTTGTTGGTGCAGTCTCTAGGTGAAGCTGTGGTGAATATAATACAATACAATTAGGTGGTCTATAAAGACACAAAATTTAAAATGGGACCTTGTAAATTTGATACAGAATATGCAAGTTGAGAGTATCACTGTTCAATTTTGAGACAACAGCTTATCAGAAAACATGGGCATATTACACTTTAATAAGCTGCATAATATTGCTACATAAGCTAATGACTACAACGAAGAAAAACAATCGAGGAATAATAATGTAATTTAAAATGATAAATTAGATCAACTTTTTTGTTGTTTCAATTAATATTTGTCTTATCACTGTCAGCTAGAAACAGCCAAAGTATCAACAGATTTTATAAGCAAGACCATTCTGTGCTTTTATGTAATTATATTTGATTGTCCAAGTGCAAATTCAATTGAAGCTGTTGACTTTAGTATTAGTAAGGATATAAAATGCACTAGAATTCAGACTTTTCATCCAGAAGGAAATTTACAATATTAAGAGTATGTTACTCCTCTTCAAGACTAATTATTCCCAATTGCACATACAGTAAACTAGCAGATTACTCAGTGATGGTTTTAGTGCAATTATCAATCAGGCTCCTTTTGAATACAAATTGGCAGGTTATTATTTTGAAAGTCCTGCCAAAATTTTGGGAGGAAGGAGATAGTAGGTAGAAGTTCCTCCTTAGGACTTTAGAAGCTAGTAATTTTATTACACAAGAAAAAGACACTTCTTTACCCAAAGGAGTTTTTTGTTAGATGAATTTTCAAAGGTCTGCTGCAAATAACAGCAGAAAGTTTCTCAAAAAATCCCAACAAACAAGTTACATAATTTCTTCTAACAGAAAGTGTCAGGTAAACACAATAGACTGGTAGTGTCTGCTCTTTTTCTTGAAGTCACTGTTTACACAAGCACAGAATTTGGTTCAATACATGTTGCAAATTACTTGCAATGCTCATATCTTTGTATTTCTGTTGCCTAAAAGAATACAATTACTTACTCCAGGTTCTGTCTGAATAGTACAGAACTGGTCAGGGTTTTTTTGATAGAAAAGGCCTTAACTGCAAAATACTAACCTGACAAAACCAAATGATGTCATGGAGAGAAACTGCTGTTGCTGAACTTTCACTGATGTGGCCACTGGAGGTCTAGATGATTTTGTGCCCATTTGTCTCAGGCTGCAAGTGACCTCGAGGTCCCAAGGTTGGGGCTTTGCAGATGCCTTGATATGTAAAGTGCTACAGGGACAGAAACTCTTGTTCTGTTTCCTCTGCTCTAATGCCAGAAGTCAAAAGCCCTCAGAACTACAGTCCTAGTTGGGCTGATTGCATGGAAGAGTCTCTCTTCCCAGGGGTCTCTTCCAGAGCCGTCTTCCATGCAGCAAAAGCAATCTCACCATCCTGAGGGTTTACACGTTCCCTGGAAGGCAGACTGGAGTTGGGCACCCGCATGTGGGCCCAGTTACTTCAGGGATTCTCCATATAATCCTGTCTTCAGGTGTCGGTGAATGCATGGATACGTTCCTCAAGATTACTACTAACTTCATCCATATTTCCTTCTTTCTAGACCTCACATCAAACCCAAACACTGTATATCACATACAACTACTCATCAATCAAGCCCTGTTGAAATCAATGAAAAAGTTCTGTGCACCAAAGCAGGTACCAAATACTTGTGCTTCCTGAGAAGCTGGAGGGAGCTCTGACAGAGCAAACTTAAAATGGTTTTCTGAAGCTAGAACAATCCACTGTGGAAAGAGTTTAAAATGTACTGCCTGTACCTTGCGCACAGTTTGTTCTTGTCTCCCTGAAGGAAGCTTATCACACTAAAGATAAATCCAGCAGTGCCTGGCTGTTTCTATCTTTCCTTTGCATAAGCTGTTCCTCTTGTTCCTGAGGAAAAGAATGACAGAGCTGAAATGTGCCAGTATAAATGGCAATGCTCTCTTCTCTCTTTGTATCATTCTTGTACTCTGTTTATTAGAGCGAAGAGTTTGGCCTCATTTTACAACCTTTCATATTTTTCACAAGAGCCGATACCAGTCAAGCTATGAGAAGAAAATAGTCTACACATTGAAAAAAAAAGGATGCTAAGATTTTGAAGACTCCTTATTTAATACAAACACTGTAAAATGAGAACAGACATACGATTGGAGGAATTTTTCTACCTAGAATTTACACTTTCACATTAACAAAGAATTATAACATGCAGAGCTGCCTTGCTCATCCCATCAGACTTACATTCTACCACTTTCTTTGATTTCATTATTCAAAGAAATAATTTCAATTATCTGATTGTGCTAAGGCTGTTGATTACTTACTCTTGCTTTCTTCATGTCTGCTCCCCAACCGCTCTAGCTTAAAAGAGCCATAAGAAATAAAAGGCGTCTACTCAGTACACTTTGGTAGATGTGCGAAGATTCTTAATGGGGCATGGTGGTAACGGGGGACCTTTCTGGCAGAATGGTCAGAGACTGTCTCCCAGAGTAAATGGATACTCCCTTGCTGCTCGTTCAAACAATGACATTGATGAGATTATATTGGGAATTAAATCCATCCATTGCTGGAGAGTACCGGTAGCCACAGGACTATTCTCGGAAAGCAGAGATGGAGTTGAAAACTTTAGGGAGGAGTGAAAGGGAAAATCTTGACCGTTGAGGTGAAAGTGTAGCAGGTGTCATTTCAATAAAATGAAAAGCAGGTATTTCCAAGGGAAGAGGAAGACTTAAGGAAAAGCCAAGCCTCTACTTACCACTAGTAAAAAGGCAGTATAAAAATAAGCATGGAGCAAACAATGTACCAGGAGGAACTTCTCAGCTAGATATAAGGAAGGCTGAAAGTTTTGGTAGAGCAAGTGTTTTGCAAGAAAAATCCTGACACATCTTGCAGGGAGAATGCCCTGAAGATTCTTGTATGGATCCTGCTAGGTCCAGCTAGCAACCAGCTCTCGAAAGAGAACAAAGGATCTTGGGGCCCAGGGTGCTCAAGGCTATTGAGTCTGTAAGATGAAGGAATCTTTTTATTTTCTTATGTGTTTTAAAGGAACAAAGGATTTGGAAAAGCTGACATAGATTTTGAGGACCTAGAGGGCCAAAAAACGTGTAGCCTGTTAGACTGACTGATTGGATACAACTGCTGCAGGTAGTATCTGAGATCCAGCAACTCCCCAGATGTACCTACTTGAATGAGGCTGCTCAAACAACAGCAAGGTCTGTGTCTAAACAGCTATAATATGGCATTTAAATATGGGTACTGTTAAACTGCCAAGACAACTTGTTTTCCACAATATCATGATCTCTCAGTACAAGTATCCTTCCAAGATGTTAGTACCTGGCCTTCCTTACTCCTGGACTAAAATTGGTAAGATTGTTTATTAAGGTCATTAGAGAAGCACATAGATTTCTGCCCTTGGGCACTTTAATACATAAAAATGGTGTTTGAAAGGTCCACTTACATTCTCAGATAACAGATTGTTGTGCTTACAGGCAATTTATTTTTTAATGCAAATTCTAATGATTTGCAACTTTTAGACCCAATACATACACTCCACAGCTGCACAGATATGAAAACTGGCAAGGTGTGGGAGTCCACAGCAAGGTACACAAAGGAAAAGAGCCGAAACAAAAAATCCACACAAACATACAGTCCTGGTGTTTTTAAAAGTCATTATGCTCTCCTGAATAAACAACACAGCTTCTAAACTCTGCCTGTTCTCATGAATTTTCATAAGAGAATTATTTTCCTTTTCATCGTTATTTTTATTCTAACATAAAAAGGAATCTCAGACACCAAACTATGTAAAAATAAAATGAAGTGCCTTGAATTTCAAAGGAGGAGGGGAGATAGCAGGAAGTTCATAATTAAAGCTGAAATCTTCTCTACCACTCCTCAGCTTGTAGTAATCTTCAGCAGCCACTTCTGAACCCTGGATTTTGCATGCTGTGTGAGATGCAGTAACTTGGCACAGACTGCTTCAAGGTGAAGCGTGCAGCAAATTTAATCCTTTTGGCAATGGTTTTCTTCCCTTCTTTCTATGACAGCCTATGTGATTTTTTTTCCTTGTTACCAGAAAAGAATACTTTTTAAGAGGATGAAGGTACCTTTTCTCTGTCCAGGAGCTGATTATTTTTATATTAAAATATGGTATTGATCAGTTCTGCCTCCTCCTGCTGGCAGAGCTTGCCAAGATCTCTGAGGAAGCTGAATTGCTGATGGCATGTGAGATAAATCTGCGCTGTCATGTTTGTTTGGGAAGGAAAGCTGATCCTAATTCACAATGCCCTGTTTCATGCAATTAGACAGCTTCAAAATTGGTTTCACCAAATGGGGCAGAGCAGTCATTTTCCACCATTTCCCAGCTGCAGCTCATATTTTCAGTTGCAATGTTGAACCCTGTGTGGCTGAGTAGCTGTGCAAACAGAAAGGTGCAAGGTACTTAGGAAGGCTAAAAATCATGGCAGATTGCTTGGCAGCATTTAATAACATCAGAAAGTTCCAACTCCCAGAAGCTGTGGATAGACAAGCTTTAAAACATCCTCACTCTTGGCCAAACGCAGAGTTCCATTGAGTTTAACACCATCAAAACCCCAACGTCTCACATCTCTGCAGACATTCAGCTGCTCGGCAGAATGAAACTGTTGGGACAAACTAGTGGGATGAAATAGGTGGGAGAGCCACGCTGGGACCTTTATCAGCTCTACCTCCCTCAGTATGGTTTATAACCCGGCCTTATTTACTCTGCCAATGGCAGTAGTTCAGTCACGTGCAACACATTCCTTACTTCTATGCTTCAAAAAGAGGTTTTTTTTCTTCTGAAGCCAAAAGGTTCAGAAAGCTTATTGTCACTTTGCAACCGCGGGGGAAAAAATCAACGACCCCCCTCAAACCACGCATCCTTAGACAGCTCAGCTGCGTTCTGCTTCATTATGTTGATTTTGCTTTTCCCAAGGCGAGTAACATGCAATCCTCACAAAAATTGACATATTGTTGGTAGGGATCAGAAAGTAAATGCATTTTAAAAAACAGAGTAATAATTCTTGCCCTTAAGGCACTAAACCAAATGTTTCTTTTTAAAAATGACTGCACAGTACTTCTGTTGTGTGAATACTTGATACCATGGTATAAACAATCAGTTACAAGCTGTGCCAGCAAAATATTTGCCCCTTCTGACACATTTTATTATGAGAGAGGCTTATTAAATTCTCAAGAAGGCTACAGTAGATTAAGCTGTTGAGGATTTTTACAATTAGCTTTCATTACCTAAGAATTCATAGATGATTTCTGAATAGAATTGGCTTGTCAAACAATAGACAATTAAAAAAAAAAAAATCAATTCCAAAGCCACATCCAGAGTGTAGTCAAAGTCCTCTATTCAAGGTTGGTTTGGAAAAATAATCAGAATGCAGTTTCCTATGTCAGAATAAAATGGATGTTAGTGAAATGCATGCTAACCAAGCCAGTTATAAATATTATAAGGAGCTGGGTAAATTTAAAATCCCATCCTTTTTAGCATCTAAATAGGCTAATGCTCCTGTTGCTTATTCAGCACTGCTGATTTATAGAGTTCAGTACTATGAATGTCTAAACATTCTGCTGAAATTCTCAACATATTCAGTGCTGCCTGTCTGTTTTTGTGATGCCAGAGATGGAGCTCATAATATCTATACCATTCCCAGCTTCTCAAATGAGGCCATCAAGAGCATTATCCATCTTCTATCAGGCTATGTCGTAATGAAAGGTGACTAAAGCTTCCGGAAGGTCCCAAACTGATAAGACAGAATTTACATAATCATGTTAATTTATGGTACTAACTGAATGCACATGATCCAGTCTAGAGACAGCACGTGGTAAAACACACCTTTAGGTAAAATTTGAAGCTGAATGCAATCGACATACTTGCAGAAACTGCAAGATATACATTTCATGAGTTACTTCCACTGAGTTACTAAAATTTCACTTTGCTATGACCTTGAATCATGAAGCCTAGCAACAACACATCACCAACCATCCATTCTTCCCATATTCTTCAAGTATGTAGTTCCATAGACTCCCCTATCCATGGAGGCTCAAGGTGCCATTAAAATGCAATGTACCTATGCATTTACACTTCTTGAAGTTTCAGCATTTTATAGCAGCTTCCTCAAAAGCATATTTCACCACGTGGAAAAGTGTGCCTCAACCACTGACATATTTAGCTATAAAGCATAACATTACGTGGGACTTTCACAGGCTTTGTAACAAAATAATTTAAATACTTTGCTGCTAAATTATTCAACAGGAATCAGTTTAGCCCAGATAAAGTTGTTGGCTTAATATGCGCCACCTTACTTTCACTCACTCCTTCCCACCTGAATTTCCCTTCAGCATACATTGCCCTTTGCTTATTTTGCTGTGATCCACTACACATATATGTCCCCACCACTTGATTTTGTCCCCATTCGTCTTGTGTGACAGCTAATGAGAGACTAATGGGCTGAACAAAGGTTAACATTTTTTCATCTCTATCAACTCATTTGGCCTAATCCTGAATTGACCATCTCACTCATAAGAGATGGCCACTCTTTTGGTCACATTTTTCTTGTGTACTGACCTCTATTCTTGTGAGCTCCCAGATGGCTTTCTCAACAGCTTCTCTTCTAATCCCCTTCTCTCCACTGCCCTTCTCCTACTTGCTATTGGTTCCTTGTATCCCATTCTTATTCTTTCTTTCTACCACTTCTCTGCCACTCTGGTGGAAATCTAGGGACTATTTCTTTTTCACTGAAAAATAATCCTGTTCTTTTTTCCCCAATGTAGTTCCATTTGTTAATCAAACACTTTTCTCAAAACCTACTGTCCGTGGTCTACCTTCTGCCTGACTGGCATCTCTGACTCTCTTCTCCAGTCCTGTTTTCTCAAGATCTGGACAACTTGTTTAAGGACAATTTTATAAAATCAGGAAAAAACTGTGGTGCCCTTTCCTGCTTACTATTGTATTTAGCCATTTTGATTCCAATCTTTCAGCCTGACCACTCTGCTCCAATCCCCTCCCAGCTAATCTTCTTTTCCTCTCACTTTACCCCTCCTACCTCTATAACTTTCTTCTCCTTCATTCAACCTCAAAAATGAGGTCCCTTAGAGAAGCATTATTTCTTCACCTACTCTTAACTGTTCTTTATATCTCTCCTAGGAAATATCATACTAGGTATTATATTCTCTATAGATGGTCTCTCAGTGTCATTTTGGTGCTTTCCCTGTAATAGTCCAGTCTTTCTACACTTGAATCCTTGAAAGTCTGAGAAGCTTTATAGGTGCCCTCTCTGGTTTACCCTTCTCTCTCTTTGTACTATTCTTGTGATTTTTTTTCTCAGGAACATCTCGTCCGCTTTAGAAGCTCACTATGTCAAAACCAAGCATACCATATTTCTGCTCACGTCTGCTTCTCTATTTTTGGTCATTGTTTCCCTATCATCACATTTATCATCTGGACTTGTTCTTTACCTATACTCTTCCTTTCCCAGATGCAAGCCATAGCACGTTATCTTTCTGCTTTCCACTATGTCCAAGAGGAATCATGAATGTCCTGTATCTTCTCCCTAATATCCTTTCAGATCACCTGAACAATCTTTTGGCTTGTTTAGAGTCTATGCTTCTCTTATTGTCAGTCTGTATACTGTTCAGAATACAAAATATACTTTTACCTTTAGACCTATCAGATTTCTGGGCCATTAGTAAATAATATTTTTGGTGAAGGAAGGAGGTATTTGCAAAGATAAAATACACAATATGACTTAGTTACTTCCCAGAGCTGGAAAGTAATTTAACCTTCTGCATGACCCCATTCCTTACCTACAAAGGACACCAGAGGCTGGTTAAATCTTACTCTGAGCATCGCAGTACAGCAGCTGTAAGGCTGCTTTATATATTGACAGCTGTGTTTTGGACGCACTCTCTAATGATCCTTATTTCTTTCCTAACTTTTAGAATTTAGCACAGAGCCCTATAACCAAGTGAACTGGAGTAATCAGACCACTGAATATCAGGAACATTGAAACTTCAGCTTGTGTTTTCTGAGCAACAGTCTACGGACAATTTATCTCATTTTGATCATGATCCTAAGGTGTCAGTGACGGGGCTCTTCTCTGCTCAGCTGTGAAGAGGGCAGGGTTTCCATTTCAACACTCCATGTATTGCTGGTGTGGTGTCAAGGGCTGGGTGAAACTCATTATGAAATGACTAGCTCTTGTGTTTCATCGAAAACTGGAATATGACTTTCTGAAAGGACTATGAATGTCAGTTGTACAGGCAGTTGGTTCAAAAAAAAGCAAAAATTTCTGAACTAACAAAGGAACTAATTAAAAATATACTCAGACTTCTGAGCTCTTCCTTTGCTAAGCTAAATTATTGTTGCAAATGAAAAATTTATACACAGATAAAACATAGGAGCTCAAGAAATTAACTATGGATGAGGTGCTAAGCAGGACTGACCGCAGCGTCAATTCAATTTGCCAGTCTTGGGATTCAGGTAAACTGGATTAGCCAAGACTAGAAAAATCTACCACGGGAGTTGAAAGAGATTTAAAGACAGATGATTGGTCAGAATAACAGCATAGAGCGTTACGGTGTAGAGCACTGAGGTATGGACAGACTAATTCATACAACAAAACTACAAAATGTCCTTTCTGTTCAACGTGGACCATCACTTTAAATCCAGTAAGGTACAAAGAAAGAATTTCTAAAGAAGAGGAAAAAAAAAGCTTCTGTCTTCTGAGCAAGGCAAGAGACTGGACGCTAGACTAGAGGAGCACGTTTGATTCCTTAGTAGCATTTTCAACTCTTTTACACTAATGTTTTTCTCTTGACTTATTAACTCATTAAACAAATGAACAAAAACCCTTACATTATGCTTTACTACCAAGGTTAATTAGTCTTCCACAGTTGATGATCATTGATTGTAAGAATCAACTAATTAGAATGGTTTGTTTTGTTTCATAAAAGAAGATGGGTCGGGTGGTGATCAAAGCTAGGGGCTAGCTAAATCAGCAAAGCAGAATCCCCAGCTGTCACTCCCCATACATATTAAATAACATTTTTCTAGATATTATCATAACAAAGCTGTGACAGGGATACAATAACAAAACCAGTGCAAACAGACACTATTGGTTCTTACAAAACTTTATATTGTATGAGTGTGGATGACACAAAGTCGATTCTCTTTAGTAGCTGCATAAATACAGATAAATACAAGAAATAGAGCTACTGCCAAGCAATCGCTTGTTTGAAGGAGCTGTTTCTCCACTTTTCTTAGCATATTCCATCAAACTCCAGCAATTAAAAGGATACAATGCTATAAACACCTCTCTTTCAGTTATTTTGACCTCATTTCTAGCATCATCATTTCCAACCTAGTACTTTATTTCTTGTGCATCAGGACAAGTAGTTGGTGCCACAAGGGCCCATGTCTTGAAAATGAGAATATAGGAATTTTACAAACACACTTAACGTTTCTTTCTCAAAGAAGCAAATGCTGACTACTTGAAACCAATATAATGCATTGAGAAATGGATTTTCATGTCTGTCAAAATGCTGAAGGAGAAAAGAGCTAATCTTGTAAAAATGTTTTACTTATCCAAATTTAGAGTTATATAAAAAGACTTTTTGTGTTAAAACAAATCTTACATCAGAAGTTGTTAAAAAGGCAACATCAAAATCAAACTGAAATACTTCAGTATTAGATGAACAAATGCTTGGAGGAATTTGACAGAACCTTTTAATTTATCTGATAATGAATTTTTTCAAGATTTTGTCTTTTTGTTGAGATGGAAAAATGCTAAAAGTCCAACTTTGTGAAGAGACAATAAGAGTTTCTCACTAGTTCCAACAAAGATTATTAATAAATTGATTTAATGAGAGTGAGTAGATCACATTTATTGTCTGTATTTTATGAAGCCTCTTTAATACAGTGGGAAGGCTCAAAATTACTGCCAATGAAAGGAGAAAGGAAAAGGGGAAATGGAAGAAAAATTGACAAAATTGCAACGTAATCTGAAGTCTTAAGGCTGCATTCTCCATCAGTGATGGTTTATAAGTTAATTCAGAACAAACTGAATAATGTAAATTGTAAACAACATTTAAAATGAGTGTGAACAATGCTGCTAATAAAAAGACTATAAAGATTTCTTTGCAGAAGTGAAATAACTTAAATAGTTCCAATATCTTCTCCAAAACTTTTACAAAAATACTCCTTTCTAGCAGAGCGTGCTACAGGAAAAATTTACAGATGATTGATATGGTCTGGGTCAAAACTGGGACTGCAGTAGAAAGCTTCTCTAATCCCAGTCACAACTGTTGGGACAGTCCTTCCTTGACTCCCTTAAAAAATTGGCTGCACAATAAGACTTGTGAAGTATTACAGATTCAGTACAGTGCTGAAAGAAAGATGAGAAAAATCTAGAGATGAGAACATAGTTTAGGCTAGAGGACAAATAAAAATACATAAAAATGAACAGGAGATAAAATATATCAGTGAAAATAATTAGGATCCAATGAACTGCACCACATGCTTTAGCCCTCGGGTATACTTTCCTCTTTTTAGAAAAGTAACATAATTTTGAAATTTTACAGGGTTGTAAAAGAGCCTCAAGGTACAAAAACTGTTCTTTACTTTAAAACTGTGTTATGTTGTATAGGAACACATTTATTCAGATGTGTGAGAAAAGATAAGCCCTCGTTAAGGGACAAAATAATTTATTTTCAAAGTGCAGATCTTCTAGGCAGGAGAAAAGTACAGAGACTGACAGAGAATATTTATTTCATGATAAGTTTTGCTGCTTGAGTTAAAACATAATATAAGCAAAACACTGCAGTAGTTACAGTGATCACAGCACTAAGCATTGACAAGATCTGTGAGATTTTTTTTTCCTGAATCCTGCAGGTCTGGTAGCAAGTCCTCAGAACACTCTAAAGCATTTGCTTTTCTTGGAAAAGTATAAAGAGAGAAGATGCAAGAAATTGCCTATTCTTCAGTATGCAAAGAGAACTGTAAGAAAAAAGCCCGGTTGAGGGCTATTGGGAAAATCTACTTTGCAATACCCACTTATTAAAGATACTGTCCCAGAAAATTGAAAAGAGAGGAGAGGGGGAATTTTTTTAATAGTTGGCATTCATCAGAAACCAGTGAAGACCCAGGCAAAGGATTTAATTTTCCAGAAATCATCATCCATTATGTTTCATCTCTACCATTGTAGAAAGCAGCAATGCAGGATCACTTCGAAGTAATGAAAAGAGGAGAAAAAAGGTCTCTGGACACTTTTCCAGGAGCAGAGCCATACTCTTGTCTCTTGTGATAATAATGAAAGAAAATAATGCCTTGTTTTCTCTAGGTACAAGTGGTAAATGAATACTTAAGTCATTTGGGTGTAACTACACGCTATAGACTCTCTTCACAACCTCAACAAAAAATAAATCTGTCACACCATCAAGACAGGAGGCGGTGCTTATGTCAGTCTGACTTTACTGCCTTCTCAAAGGTGGGACACTGGACATTCATGGGAGTGGATTTTATTCACCCTTTTGTTAACAACAGCAGTAGAGCTCGAGTCTCCATTGAGTGCCATCACCATCAGGCTACTGAGTGAATTTTGCATAATTAATGAAATACGCATTGAGTCAGACATGGACAGATACCAACTTGACAGCCTAGTGACTAGAGCACTCGCCTAGGCTGATTAGACCAAATCCATTCTCCAGTTAACACCAAAAGAAAGGAATAAAAACTACAAACTTTCAGGGAAAACCATGAAGAAAGGCCAATGACCACTTATGAGAAGATCCAGAGACTATTCTACCTGAGCGACAAGGTTTGAACCTCTCCTTTTTACATTCTGCATTCAAGGTCACTTCACTCTCCTATTCATATTTCTGAGGTGGGAGATTTTCTTGTCAAGAACTATTCTTTACATTCCTAGAAAATGTTCTGCCGAATTGACAGGAAAACCATTTTGTCAGAAGACTCCAAAACATGTCTACTCAATACTTAAAGCTGGAAGCTTGTTTGCTTTTTAAACTCATTTCTGCTTCCACTTTCTCAAAACATTCCAGTGTTAAAAAAAAATCTCAGCAGGGAGCTGAGTTCAAACTGAGACTGCAAAAAGTATACAAATAATTCTAGAACGTTAAGAGCTAATCCAAGAACATTAAACCCCCCCAGTTTTAAGCACTGTATCTAATTGCAATATTTGATTTCTTAGAGGTGGTAGTTTTTGCACTGGCTGCAATACAAGTTTTCATTTTTTAAAATATACTAATTAAAGTAGGAAATAACTCTGTGGAATCTGCTAGAAATTTTGATTTTTTCAATTGCAATTGCTGAACATTCTGCATTTGCTTCCAATGAATCTTTGAGGTTTTCATTGTTAGAATAGAGAACATAAATTTAATAATTCATAGCAAAATGAAGGCTTCAGAATTCTCCCTTAACTAATTTGAAAACTTGCTAATCTTCCTGCCCCCACTATTCCACAAAGGTTTAGTAGCACAGATCTCTAGAAATGTTTCCTGGTAATTATGCTTCATTAATGTAACAGAATCTATCATGATACATTTGCTAGTCATTTATTTCAGACAGCTCTCCACCGTAGCCACTTAAATAGATTAGAATGAATATACAGTCCTTGATAAAAGGTGTACCACTAAATTTACAGATGAGAAAGGTGAATATGGATCCTTCAAACACAAAAGGACCATAGGCTTCCAGCTCTACGGGCATGTAAGTATGGGCTTTAACTAATCAGTATTTTCCTGTTGAGGAAAGTGAATGCTGGAGTTCAACATCGTCTCATGGGCTGCCTGCACAGCCTCCAGACCATCAGATCCACCAGCATAAACCCTGAGAGCTGTGGGATTCCAAAATGATAACTCTTTTCAGTTTTAAGGAGCCGTGAAGGGTCTTTGCACGAGATAAAATTCGATCTTTTGACTACTGGCACTGAGAATTTAGCACTGACTTTCTCAGGAGATTCAAGAGCTCAAACCACAGAAAAGAATTGGCTTCTCTTCCTTATTAGTTTCTGAAATTGAAACATCTGATGACCTCCTGCAATTATTAGAGGGATCACACGAGTTTTGCATTGGTGATATGGACTGTAATTACAACAAACACTGGCACGGTGTCTCCTTCCTCGACTCCCTTAAAAAACTGATTGCACAAGAAGTGTAAAGTACTACACAGAAATATGAAGGTTTTTCTCACCCCTCTTTTTAAGACACAGAAGGCGCTCCTGGGAACGAAACCATCATATATTATAAAACTGGTTTAAAGCCAGAGATACAAGCGATATGTCTTTCAAGAGTGTGCTAAGGTATTACTCTTTTTGCCTTAGAAGTTAACGGCAAAGCATTGCCTTTCTACAGTTAGTATCTAAATGGAACAGCGACACCTGAACAGACATATTTAAAGAAGCAAAATATTTGGGGTTGATTTCTAGTCATCATTAGCACTCCCTATGTACAGAGCTTTAAACAGACTGTACTTCGGTGGCTCATGTCCATAAATAATGTCATTTGTGGTTCACTGGTTGAATTAATTGGATATAAAATGACTAAATTGAAAATCTGTAGGTTGAGCTCCTGATGAGTTCTGGCAGAGTACTAAGCAGGCAATCATAAACTTATTAATGAAAAGAGAATGATAGAAATTGAAATATTAAAGAAGCAGAAAGTAATAGATTAAAAGTTAATTTTGCTAACATAACTTGCACCAAATAAGAAAATGATTGATCCAAGAAGCTCCTTTTAATTGTTTTCATATACTATTTCTTTCAAAAGAGTGCTATTAGATGGAACTGCATGGCTGTGAAAGTGATAAAACACCTAAACCTACCTTTTTCAACTTCTTATATTAGCTGTCATTCATGCCTTTGTTGCTAATCTAGTTTGGAACTGGCCAACCTCTGTGGAAAAGGTCTTCGCACTGTAGGTTTTTTGTAACCTTTAACTCCAAAACGAAAGGCAAGGAATTCCTCAGAGTGGTCTTGGATATGGCTTCATTGTTCTTCCTAGTGAAGCTCTGTGCCCAAAATGATGAAAGATGTTGAATGAGAGATGAAATTCAGCAGAACTCTGCAGAAAGCCACTTCCACCTTTAGAGAAGCCAACATTTCCCACCCTCCAGAGCCATAGACACAGGGTCGAAACCTGTGGTGTAAAATCAAGAGGTGTAAAAGATAAGTCTGGCCCAACTCATTAGAATTTTAGCCTATTGCTATCAACGCCTTTCACTGCTAGTGACAGGCTTTAGAAGCTGTAGCAGGAAAATCTCAGAAGTGTAATGGTAAAATACAGAATTGTTTTATGAACAATAAATACCAGCCTTTGGCAGGTATAAAACTTATGTGTTGAGTCTGCATCATATTGAAGACACATGGTTGCAAAAAGCAGCAAACTGACCAGCATCAAATGAAATGCAGTATTCTTAAGGCCCAATTTGCAAATTTCATACAAAATGTATTGTTTGTAATATTCACTGCAACTGGAATGTAAAATGCCATTTATCAAAAGGCAGATTTTAAAACGCTGCACATTTAACACTTTTTCCAATATAATGGGATATTGGAAATTGAAGAAAAGCTTTAATAAAATTCCTTCGCTGTAAACATCAGTCCCAATCTTACAAAAGCAAGCCTTTTATTAGCACTAAAAAGACTTTTCCACTGAACTCATTCATGTCCTGGGGCTTCTACAGCAAGAACCAGCAATAAATTTAGAATCTCCAGCAAACAGATTATTGTATAAATACAGAATAATTTTCAGAGCATTGGAGGTCATTTGTAAACATTAAATAATAATTTCCAACTGACTGGGTTACTCAACAGATTCAAGATAGGAATAAACAGCAAAAATACAGGCATGTTTTAAGTACTATTACAAACGTGCTTCCAGCAATTCTATGGTTAAGATTTTTAGTGCATTGAAAATACAAAGAGCTTGAATCAGGAAATACATCCTTAATCTATTGAGCTGTGGTAAACAGTGAAAGATTGCAGATTCCAAGTTGTGTGAAGATTAATGTAGTCATAGAGAAAGTCAGCCAACAGCTCAAGGCAGAACCATGTGCATGTGACCTGCAAGGTCAATGGTCAAATGTGGTGTTGTCCCCTTGGGTCCCACATCAAACATACCTCCCTGTTTCTATTTTAATAATAGTGATAATGATGATGTGTTGAGGTTGGTTGAAAAAGCACTGAAAAATCCAAGAATTACCAACTTCAAGAGCAAAGCCTAACGTCTTCTTACAACACAAGGATACGAGGGCAGCGAATCCCATCCAACTTTACTCATTTGTTCATTTTTCATTTGTTGGCAAATCTCTTTAATATTTGCCAAGCAGATGACATTTATACCAATTACTGTTTTCATTTCTTGCTCACTTTAGCGTAAGCAAGAGGAGCTTTCCAAACAACAAAAAAGCCAACATCCCTTACGCTATAAACAGTTCACAATCCAAGTCAGGAATATACAAATGCCACGGAGGAGGTGATGGAACCTTTAACTCAGTCTTCTTCTCAATATCTCAAGGGAAACTGGAGCTTTTAGATGCTAACTTAGCTTTGGATGCTAGCTCTTGACAAGTTGATAAGAGGTTGATCAAGAGGTTTATATATGACCAATTCTGCAGTCAACAAAAGATCCCACTGAGATAGTAAAACCATTGAAGCAACAAACATTGCGTTGCCCTTATTTTACCTTTCCTTTATTTAAGTTTTCCTGTTGGCTTGTGTTCCCTATGAATCTGCTCTACGAACTTCACACATTAGCTTTCAGAAGTGTTTTCCACCATGGTACATTTAAGTGTCACATTAGTCAGATCTCAGAGCTTTAAATGCTGAATTTTATATATAGTTTATAGGCAACGCTCAACTAGGTATGGCTCATATTTATTTCACACTCCCTTCTCCCCCTCCTGTTATTATGTTAATTTAAAATGTTGTTTTCAGAGAAAAATAATTTTGGCTATTTTATGTTTCTAGTGAGGATGAAACAAACGTAGAATGCTACCCAGAAATCCTTGAAACAGCAAACTGCACGTGTATCTACCATATGTATCAATGCAGAGATACAGAGAGCAGTAAAGCCAGAAGTGTTCTCCAGTTGAAAACCCACCTGGCATATGGACTTCTGAACTGCAGATATTCTACTGGGGCTCAGAAGGACAACCACAGGTTTAAAGTAGACATGGATAGAACAGGCATTTAAAAGAGGAGATTCATTTAAGAAATAAAGATTAAAATCATAATAAGCAATGACTCAGAGTTTAATACCTGAAGATGTGTAAAGAGTTTAAATAGCAATAAGACATAGCAATAACTATGGGTTTCATCGCTTTACTGATCTCAGCAGCCAAGTCCAATAAGCTCTTCTACAAAGGAAAACTGAGACAGTCAAGAGGTATATCTTTTTAAGAGAGCTTTTTTTTTTAATAAGAAAAGATTAAGAGCATTTGCTAAGTCTAGCAAATCCACAGAAGGTCATTATTGTCAAATAAATACTGAAGAACCATTAGGAAAGCTCCAGAAGTTTTAGCTGGGTTTGAATAAATTTAGGCTACATATTAGGAGAAATGTTGAGATGCTAAGGATTCTTCCAAACGGAGTAGAGGGGGCAATAAACCTTATTATCTTTAAGACAGACCTTGGTAGGCTAATGAAAAAGTTTATATGATATTGTTGCAGAGGGATTGGACTTAATGATCCAAGATGTCACTTCTGGTCTATTTTTATATACTGTGAAAAGCGTACAACTAGAAATATTAAGAGCAGGAATATTACAAAGAGGTATTCAACCCATTCAATGACAGTATTTTAAATGCACAAACTATTTATAAATGTTAATTAAAGTGCAGAAGATAATAGGTTATTTTCTCATTCTATTCAATATAATAATTTTCTGGTAATACACCAAAGGTATCCAGAGGTACTGAGGTGGTTTTCAGTGAGTGCTCTGATACCAGTCTAAAAGGAGTTATGCAGCAGGAGAATGCCTCAATAACCATTGTATTTCCTTCTGTCCTTGTAGCATCCTCACAGTAAAGTAGAGAACAGTAAGATGGGAGCTGAGGAGTAAAAGAGAATGACCTTAGCAGTAAGACATTCACCCCAGCAACCAGGAGCTTGGTGACTGTGAATAAAATATAGTAAATCCCCTGTTGATAGCAAGAACAAGTTCATCTATTGCTATTGCCAAAGCAAAGTTGAG
Source organism: Coracias cyanogaster (assembly GCA_033124195.1). NCBI lineage: Eukaryota > Metazoa > Chordata > Aves > Coraciiformes > Coraciidae > Coracias > Coracias cyanogaster. The sequence goes on from JAVSBS010022012.1 coordinate 81,186, forward strand.
GACTGCACACTCTAAAACCCATTATAGAAGAGCTGTGCACTACCATATATTTAAAAAATTACTCTTGTCCAATGGGAGACAGTCACCTTGCACTACTCTAATGAGCTCTAAAGCTGATGAAGCATGACTAGCAATGGGGAGAGAAGTGCAGAGTGGCTAATTGGCCTCAGGATGCAGAATGTTTCACATTTATGCTATTGGTGACAATCTTGTGCAATTTCCATGGGAGATACCTCTGCTCTGCCTGACCATACTTTAGCATGTCTACATTTTCTTGTGGAAGTTTAAAAATGCATGGAAATGCCAAAACACATGGTACAAAACTTGGACATTTTTTGCTTTGGATGTATTTGAATTCAGCCTTAAAAGAGTACAGCTTTGCAGCACCTAAAGTCAAGGAAATGGGATCTTTCCTTCTACATGTTTGCTAATGTTCAGGGATCTTTTACCTCTGAGTTTTGAAGCCAACAGTGTACCTAGCTTGGGAAAGCCAGAAAACTACCTAAAAGGTACACGAAGTTTTGTCTGTTGAGGGGAGATACCACAGGCAGCTTTCTCCAGAAAATAATAAACCGGAGGATTTTTGTGCAGAAACTCCTGGCAGCAAGAAGGTCACTCTCCTGGCTCAGAACAGAGCTAGCTCATATCATCTTGACTGATAAAAGCCAGCCCCTCCACAGACTTTCCCTACAGTCTCTTTAGGTCAAAGCAACTTACCTTAGGCAGAGTTAAAACTGACAAATGGACCACTTGGAGAATGAGACCTACAGTTTACAGATGAGCCTGTTCAGTAGAGTAATATCTGCTTCTAAAACCAGTGAGTGCTGTTCCAATTTTTAAGCATCCTTGGACTGAATCCTGGGCAGTTAAAGATGGAGACAGTCTTGGAGGAAAAGCTATTGGGAGTTCATGCTTAGATTGTAATTTTCATAATAATTAAAAAAAAAATAATTGTAATGGGGATTAAAGGATACTGCCACACTCTTATGCTGCTCTCTCTTGATATTCAGTGGTCCCCTTGAGCATTTGTAGATTGAGGGCACATCATACCCTGTGCTCTTTGCCTTATTAAAAGACAACTTAGCCCATATAAGAAAAACAAACATCCCACATTTCCACGTGTCTATTACTTGTCTGCTGCAAAATCCAAAGCTTTTGCCCTCTACCAGAGGTATGCGTTGTTGTCAGGCGGTCCAGAGATGACATACTTTCAAAAGCTTTCAAGTTTTCTCTAAGCACTTGCTCACATCGCTTGCACACCACTTGCACATCACGCTATGTGCTGTACTTGGCTGTGACCTCAAAGGCCCCTCTCCCTTTGATTTCCTTGGATTCTCATTTATTTTTCTGGACAAACAGCATGACCTACAGTTAAACTGTGTAATGTATCATGAGTGATTAGATATTAAGAAGAATAATAGTCTTTAGAGAGTAATGCACTATAGTTTACAAATTATAAAAAAATGCCATTTACTCTATCCTGTTCATGTCTAGAACTTTCATTCATAGAGGATTAAAATAATTCCCTAAGATTCTGTCAGAGGTACCCTTGGGAATAAGAAACTTAAATTTTGGCAATTTCCCCAGTACAATACATTTGCTTGAAAAAACCTAATGCAGATTGTTGGTTTTTGTGAGTGTGTGTTCAATCAAATATTTCAATGTTTTCTTCTGAAGCAAAAATCTATTGCAGTAGATTATAGAAATCAATACTCAGCATTAGAGGTGGATAAAATGTTTTGCATGAAAACCTTCTTTTTTAAGGGAAAATCAGATTTAGTGATGCCAAAACAGTTTGCAGACAGATGCAAATATTGTATTGTTACTTGGAAAAAAAAAATCCAACAAATTTGAAATGGCTTTATTTTTTTCTATACCAATGGCCAGAAGATTTTCTTTTTGCTCTGAACTGGACAGTTTTCTTCCCTTAATTCTGAAAATGTTAATCAACAAAAGAATTAATTTGGTGCTCATAAACAAAACTGCAGTAAATATTAACTCATAACTGTGGATTCATCTCAGAGCTTACAAAAAACTCTGAGCATGTGAAAAATCATTTTGGTATTTATGTTTTCTGCATCCAGTGCATACATTAACAATTTAATCTTCATAACAATTTTATTATAGAGCTGTATTATCCTAAATTATTGAGTGGAGTCCCACATCTCACTAATTAAGTTATGGAGGCCTGTTACTCTAGGAAGGACTCAGTGTCCCAGAACACATTTTTTGGCATGCTGCCTACCCAAGATGGAGACCCATGTTCTACTGCAGCACCAGCACTGAAAATAACTGCATTTTTCCTCAGCCAAGATTAAATAAAAATCAAAATAATAGCATTTTTACAGCAAATTTTCTGCATAATTTTGCCTGTCTTGCATCTGCTATCTTACAAAGAAGCATGAAGACTTCAATGAAATGGGAGAGAATTCACCCTGCTAGGAAGTCACACCCCTTTCCTCTTTACTTTAGTACAAACTTAAAGAAAAGCAGGGATTTGCAGAGAAGTTAGAAATATTCACACTTCACTTTGGAAACATTCTCAAGTAACAAAAGCTTACTAGTTGGATAGTCTCCATGGAGAAAGACAAAAAACTGAGTAAACGACACAATGGACTTGCCCTATTGCTGAGTTCTCCCTTCTTGCTGCTTGTGGTAACCCTTTCAAGAAAATACATACAAGTAAGACATGTAGGATTAACACCGATAAATATACCAACAGGAAGCGGAACGAAGTTATTTTGTCAAGGGATGTGCTTTTCTTCCTGAACTGTACTTAAAACACAAATGAACAACTATTTTCTGAATCAGCATGAAAATAAGAGATTAGAAAAAAGCTGTGAACACAGCAAGGCCAACTGAGGAATAAACTAGTGTTATTACTAGATTCAAAGATAATTAATCATCTCCCAGGTTTGGTTCTGTTACAACACCTCATATAGACTGTTCCTGTATTCAGGCTTTGATAAACATTACCACATAAATCATGCAGAATTAAACACCACGAGGTTAGGGACGAGCCCTCCCTCCCATCGGTCAAGCCATGGAGAATGTGGGAGTCAGGTTTCCAGCACAGGAAGGTATTGCCCCCAAAGGAGCCCTTGGTGCTGTGCCAACCCTCATTAGCATTTAGCAGCAAAGCCAGCAAGAGAAAACACAGACATGCACAAGTCAAAGAGCAAAACAACAAGGGTAGGGTTTATAGACCCTGCATTTACTGCACTTTAGAAGGTAACTGTTGACCTAATACACAGACATTAAGGAATAGCGTTGTTTAAAATCCTCACTTAGGTGCCCAACTTTTCAGTAAATCCCTACAAGTGCGTTTTGCTACGCTCAAAGATTTTTCTGTAATGCTCCCAAGCAGCTCTTGAAAGCAGGTGGGTCACTGACGTTCTTGCAATTACTAATTTTCTCCATCTGTGAATCCCATTTTGGGTACAATTTAAAGCACACAGGTAGAACAGCAGTGGGATGAAAATACTCGGTTTCATACATGAGGATGTTTTACTGCACTTGTTTTCAACAAGGTCTTTCCTAATCAGGAATGGTGTATCAGCTGCAGGATTTGTAAAGAAAGAGAGGGAGGTTTGTCTGCTTGTTGTGTGTAAGGGTAGTTGCCAGCAGTGCCACATTGGTCAGACCAAGCTTTTGATGTGTCATTTAGAAGAACAGATGTTTTATCTGGGAGCTTGCCCAGATCTTAAAAAAATATTTGTGAGGAACTCAACTGTGGCCTTTTTTTGTCAGCAGCAGCAGCCTTAAAAATACTGAAGAAATACTAAGTAGCTAGACTTCTAAGTCACAGCAGAGATGTTGCATGATTACCTTTGTGAGTGGCATACACTGCAGTGATAAACTAATTGGAGATCACCAGTTAAATGGACTGAACAAAGCTGTAAGCCCTGGACATGTTAATATGCCCATTACCTTTTCATCAATCCCATTCCTCATTCTCATTTTCAAAAAAGCCCAAGAGTGACACCACTCCTTCCCATCAGCTGCACTAGCAACACCAGCAGAGACAAATGACAAAGTTTTACAGGACTGGAAATGTATGAGCAATCTTCGAGCAACATTAACTACTGCATTTCATGCAAAACTGAACTAATAAAAACTCTTCCTCATAGATCACATCCAAATTGAAAGGGGTTTTAATCCACACAAATGATTTCATAAGGTTCTATCATTAGTCCAACGACTATTAAGCATATAAGAAGGTACCTTCAAATTTATCTCTTACACACTTTTCAATCAATGCTCAGCCTTGCCTTTTCTCTTAATGTCCTGTCCAATTTGTACCGTAAACACCTTAGAGGATGTGCTAACAAAATGTTAGTATCTGTCTGAAAGAACTCTCAAACCTCTATCTTCAAGACCTAGGTCTGCTTACCAGCTGACTTTGGCTGGAAGAAGGAAGACAAAGGAGGAGGCTGCGCAGGAGGGGCCAGGCCGCCCCTGGGTGGTAAGACTTCTATCAGGCTCCTTTGGCACCCCTGGGGTAACCCACAACCAAACCTACCAGCACCAGGAGCTGCTCTTCCACAGACCCACCCCATGTACCCGGCCAGCTGCGTCAGGGGGTCAGCAGGTCCACCATGGGCAGGATCAAAGCCATGGCACTGCGAAATCCTTGCCAGCCACGCTGCCTGCTGGTTGAGGAGTACTCTAAAGGCAGGAGACTGGAAGCCTTACAGGATGAGTTGGCCATCATGGGGCCAGTGGCTGAGTAAATGTAAAATAACAAGTTGCCATTTAATTCAATTTTATACCTTGTTATTGTATTCCTGCAGAGGTTTTAGAAGTGTGCATTCCAGCACAAAGGAAATGAAACAGCAGCGGCATTGCGTCGTCACTGCTGATTTCTACGTTAGCTCCACTATGCCTGGAAAAATACAGCTTCCTTCTGCTGCAACTCTTCAGCAGACCGGTTAATCGGGTGATGCAAATCGGCGTAGCTCTGTCTGGAAGCCTCAGCAATAATGCAAGATGCTGCTCTCCTGATGACTTTTTGCTGAGCCTACATGCTTTGTAAAGCCACTATAGCAAGTTGATAATGATGCATAAAATGGAAAATCCTTCTGAGCACACCCAAAAGCACTGTGGATGCGCAAAGCAATAGCGCTGTGTCGTTTGATGGTTCCTATTACACATGCACCTACGCTGTTCTATTCAGTTTTTCACTGGTTTTCAATAGGTGCAACTCCACCTCTTGTTTTGCATTTACTCATTACGCAGTCTTAAATACAAATGGAGTCAGCTGTACAGCAGTATTCAGGTCAGGCACAGAAAAAAGAACAGAATGTTGTGGGACTAAGGATGAAAATCTTTAGTGGTGTCACTCCATGGATTTGAATCAGCAGAGAATTTGGCCTACTTACTTTCCTCATTGACATGTCTGCCCTTGGAGGCAAGGGTAGCTGGATATTTTGAGAATAAAAACACTTTGGGGACATATGTGCCTCTAACACACATCAGCAGTGGTTCTTTCAGCATTACAAAAGTTGCTGGAAATTGTTTGGAGAATGTTCAAAGTAAGTTTTCAATACTTTTCTATTCATCTCCATAGACACGGTGCTACTCAAAGGTTAGCTGAAATAGCTGCAGGCAGTGGAGGAATCAGAGAGAGATCACATGAAACACAACCTGCTTTCTGGAAAAAAAGGATATTCAGCTCCTCCTCTCTATCATTACTCTGTAGCATTTTGACCACTTTTGGGACATTAAATACTGAAAATAGCTCAGAAAGCATTTGGCTCAATATCTATGTGTATATATCAGGCTCAATATCTATGTGTATATATCATCAGGACTACTATATAACGCAAGCTCTTTAAATCCACCCTAACTAGAAAATGTAAGATACATAATGCCAAAAATGTCATTAGAATGTAAGCACTGCACACAATCATACTCCTAACACCCTTCCAGGGTTCATTCCATATTAAAACCCAAAGATTAAACATACTGCCTCACGCACATTACACCATTAAGTTTGTATTATAAATCAAAGCCTTTTTTTTTTTTTTTTAACTGGATTAGCTTCCTCAGCCAGGTAGCAGTGAGGTAAGATGAGAGGTAGCACTAGTACGTGGGAATCGGATCATCTGGAATTTAGTTTGGCTTAAATAGTTGTGGAACTACAATCTCAGCTGACAATGACCTGAATTGTTATGGGCAAGTTTTTGCTTCCCTACTAAATAGGGAAAGAAATTGGAGAGCAGTCTCCAGATTTATCACTCAAACGTAATGAAAGCAAGACAACACATTTTCTTTGAAATACAGACCAACCATTCAGAGCTGCCCATTACAGCTGTACAGGTTATATTCGAGATCTGTTGTCAAGTGGAGGAGCTTATTTCTTCAGTTTTATTCTGGGTCTTGACCCAGAGACTCTGGAGATACTCAAGACCAGTTTCATTACTGGTTCTACTTGTTCTGCTTCCAAAATAGGGCAGTGTTAGTTGTTTTCTCTTTATTTGTTTATAAATTTCTTCATTCTTGACTGCTTGTAGCATATTTCAACCTATGCTCAGTACACTTTTCTTTGTTTATTCATAGCTTCTCTCAGTGAAGTTCTATGGTCTAATTTGAACATCTTGGCCAAAGCTTTTAATGTATTAACTATTTCATTTGCTCTTAATTCAACATTCAACAATCAGCTCTGGAGCTTTCTGTAATTATGACTCCCCAGGGACATGCTCTATAAAGTTCCACCAACATTTTTCCATTCCTTACCAAATCTAAGCATAAGTGTGTGATATATTTTTTAAAAAAATCTTTATTAATATCTTTTTTATTGCTTCTAATTTAGTTACTCGAACTGTAGATGTCTCCGACAATGTTTTCATATTGCAGATTTTCAGATTTTAAAATATGCATAGTTACTGCCCTTTGGGAGGAGAAATCCACTCAGAGAACTGGAAGAGCATTCTGTGCTCCACACTACATGGTGCACCATGTTCCAGTTCAGCTTTTTGGAACAGCCTCTGTTATAAATAATAAGACTTCTGTTTGCTTTTGGAAAAACTGCAAATTAAACCTTAAAGGAATGTTTTAAAATTCCATTTTTTAATGTTCATTTTGGAGTTTTCTCATTTTAATTCTTCTCATCGTACTGAATGTCTATGAAGACACAAGAAGTTTCCTTACCTGTGTACCAGCTGCTTGCGGCTTACACAAATAGCAGTTTCATAGTCATGAGTGACACACACTTTATGTGGGCTGCACTTCACCTTCAAACATGGATCTTTGGATGGGTCAAGGGCTATAAAAAACCAGACATATTAAAAAAGAAAGTGAGAAATGCATATAAAGTTAACTCTTGGTAAATAGATGACAACTGGTTAGAATGAACACTCCCACATCTGAGTGAATAAATACTTTGCCATCTTGTACTACTGTTTTCAGACCACACATTAAATAGAGATATTTAAGTAGAAAGGTAGATGGAGCACTTAAAGACTGGGTATTGAATGGTGCTGCAAGTCTAACTTGGCATTCACATTAACTTTAGATATTATACTTGGGGATGAAATTCTGATATAATCACGTATATCATGCTGTTTATTTCACAGAAAAGTTATCGAGGAATAAAATACACTCACAAGTAACAAAATTGCTGATATTTTAGAAGCTATCTAATAACCGACGTATTGCAGAGTGCTAAAAAATTTAACTTCACAGCGACCGTATAATGTATTATTTTGTAAAAGTTGTTTTTAGTTTTATAGATAAGCATCTCCTGTACTTTAATGCTTCAGTGGAAGAGTAGTAATAACAATAACATAATCCTGGGAACAAGAAAATAATCCTGCGCTTTTATATAACAGCTGACATCACCAGCAGCACCGTAGGAAGAGGGATCAGAGAGCATCATGAGTTGCTGTCTCAGAGCAAAAATGCCCAAGCTGTTGTCCCTGCTGATGCTACCCAGGAAAGTTCTTCCTCTAAAGTAATTCCTTACACTCTTTGTTCTCCTTCTGACCCTCTCTGATGCTTCCCCACTTGGTGGTAACATCCTGGCTTTGGTCTGAGGCTGTGGTTGCCCAAGGAGTCATCACCTCTGCTTTGTCCTTTTCTCCTGCAGCCCAACAGGACCCGGGGACAGACAGAGAAATGTAGCTCAGAAATGTATCTTCAGCACTTCAGCCAGGCCCAGGATGAATAATACAGTGATCAGTCTTTCTCTCAACAATTCTTAAGTTGCTGGAGAAAAGGACACAGTGGCAGTAAAGAGAGCTTCCCTCCCTCTAATGTGATAGATGATTTGGGGTATTGCAGCTGGTCAGGAGTCTGGAAAATGTAGCAGTGAGAGTCTGCAGAGCCCCTTAATGTTTTTTTCTACACACAAAAATGTCTCCTAACATTAAATGGAGCAATTAGCACATGGCATTTTACACTAGGTTTTACCGGAACTGCACATACCTTTCCTCTCTCCTCAAATAAATAAAGATATTAAGCATGCGTCAGAGGCCTGATGTGTGGTGAAATTAGAATTTGTTTTGGGTGGTCCTGTTTAGCACCCAAAGTGAGTGAGAGGGTCTGATCCCAGGGGAGGCAGGAGCTGCTCCTTCCAAGAAGCAAGAAGATGCTGGTGCATGAGGCACTGGAGACGGGTCAGAGCAGCCTCCAGGTCCCTGCAGAGGCTCAGCCCAGCCAGACAGTATTTGCTGTCTTGTCAGTGTGCAAGTCTGTCTGACCCTGCCAAGTTTCTATAGACTGCTTCCTTAAATGAGTGGTGATTTGGTTATCTTTGAAATAAAAAAAAAAGAGGAGTGATACAGTGCTCTGCTGGATATCACGCCAATTAGAGCACAGATCCCACTTGGGAAAAATATCTTATAAATACTTTTCTGCAATCAAGTCCCAGTTGAAAAGCTATCTATCTAAATTCATCCTCTTCCAAAAGGATGCTTCTAAAGCTCAGCAATAAGACATATCTGCCAGGATGAGTTACCAATACTAAAAAAAATGGGTATGTGAATACTTTAGAAGAAGGAGAGTCACAGCCATATGGAGAAATTTCACCTTTGTTTAAGAAGTGATTTTTAGATAAGCCTTATTTTGCCATGGATTTGACTTTCTATTCCTCTCCAGTGTGTTCTTAAGTCCTCTTTTACCTCTCCTCTCCCTCCCCACGTAATGGGTGACTCTTGGAAATGGGCAACTTTTTGTTTCATTTTTGGGACTGCATAAAGCTCTTATTGCACATTATGATCACTGAGTTTCCCACTGAAGGATCAGAGAAACTTTTAAAGGATACTATCTGAAGTACAAGAAGTTTCATTTTGCTATGTACCAAATTTCTTTATACGACAGCAAAGGCACTTCCACCAAGCAGAGGATTCTTCTGTTTTCCTGCAGCGCTGAAGTGCTGCAGCTGTTTGGGGCTGGTTTCAGCAGCCACAGCTACAGCTCTTACCACATGAACACCCGTTACACGTTGGTGATGGACAACTGAGCTTCACTAACGCACATCTATTTAGTGGCATCCCTTCAGTGCACAACACCAGGAAATCGTAAAAGCAAACCAGAAACGTTAAAACCTTTTTCTTTTAAAACCATTACAACTGATAGAAAAGGTGAAGTGAGCAAGGAAGGAGCAATGACCACCTGTTTCCTACAGCATAAACAACAAGGCTTCAAGATTCAATGAGCTGCCACTAGGAAAAGAAATAGGCAGTGATTGAGGGGCCAGGGTCTGTCCAGCTGAAAAGAGCAGAGGCTGAAAAGGCTCTTTAGGGGTGTTTGCTGTTGCCTTTTGCTGTCTTTCCTAAGTCAGACTAACAAGCAGATGAGAAGCAGCACACCCCCTCTCTTTACAACCCCAGAACACAGCAGGTGAGATACACATTCTTAATCCTCTTACTTCACTCTCACTGGAGACTGAGTTAAAGACTGAGGCAGATATTTGACGACGATTGACATGGCAAGCCATGATTTCCTTACCTATCTGTCTACCTAGATATTCTTAAACTGCAAAACAGAGTGAGATACCCTCCTTCTGAAAAGCCTTTAATAAGTAAGCACCACTTGGAGCGTGAAGGGTCATCAGACCATAGGTTCAGTGGGCTGATGTAATTCAAAGGTCATATCCACAGCAAAGAATTTAATGACCAGAACTTTTGCTCGCTTGCAGCTGGCCTTGCTCTTCTACTGGAGCACATGCACGTTGTCTGCTTTTGCTGGTGAGTCATCCTTGATGCCAAACGCTGCATCAACAAAAACCATTGTACAAATTGGCTAGGAGCCCAGGGCTGATAGCTGCCAACATCGCTGAGCTGCTGGAGAGCACTCGCTGGCCTTCTGCTCATTGTTTTCTATCAGCCAGGACCTGCGTAAGTGGGGATGTGGGTTTAGCCTTGAAAGTCAATACTAGTTTGGCACGAATATAAGAAGCAGAATTGTCTATCTGACATCATGCACAGCTTCAGTAAGCATTTTTTCATCGCAAAATTTACTCTGATTGAGACTCCTTAGGTCTTGTAAGGCAATAAAAATGTGTGCACTTCTGAAGTACATACATTCTGAAATAGCATCACACATTACTGTTAAAAGAAACACAACTTCCAAATACCTTGAAATTTAAAAAACTGTCTACGGAAAAAGAAAAATATTGTTGAACAGTCATCAGTTAGAAGCAAAGGAATGGGAAAAGATGTGCTTGAAAATCCCGATCAGGAATTCAGGCCTCAACTTCTCTCTACCTCAGTGCCTTGCTTTTAAAATCTGAAAATAATAATAATGCGGGCAATAATAATAAGTAAAGCTTTTTCCCATCTCTGTTTTGGATGAATTACTTCATTCATGGTGGAAAAGCTCATAAAGACCTTTATATGCAACACACTATAGAAGCATCATTTATTATTCATTACAAACAGCCCTTGCATACAGTTCAAAACAGTAGAAGGAAGTTTATTAAACACAAGTAAAACTGTGGGATTGGTCAGAAGACAGCAAAAAACCCCCACAATGTGGATTATTATTTATTGAGATTTTTTTCCCACTTATGCAGAATGCATGATCCATATAAACATAAAAGGTTAAAATAGGGATTTATACGTCTGCAAAGTTCCTCAACATGTTAATAAGTTTGGAAGGTTGTTCTACTGCTAAGCAACACAAGCCCTAAGGAGAGCTCATAATAAGAAACAATTTCTGAAATATGCTAATCAAAGATCATGCTTTGTTAATCAGATTTCTACATGACTAGGAGCAGATGCTCATCATCTGCAGAAGAAAAGACCCTTGGGAATAAGATGAAACATAACAACCATATTTGTCATCACAGTTCTTTTTGTCCTAAAGCAACGAGTATGAAATCTTTAAAAACGAAGAACCAAAAGTACAAAGAAACGAAGTGGGAAGAGGAGTAAGAAGAAAAATTTTTTTATTATCAAGATGTTATTTTATCAGTTTGAAAGGAGAATTACAGCCATCCCTTTTCTATGTCAAAGAGCCTTCACATAGTTACTCAGGACTAGCTGCTCAGCAATAACCAAAATACCTTAAGCTTGGCTTCCATATGTGAACATTTTTCTACTTCTTCTGTAGACTAAGACTGACGGTGAAATTGGTATCAGTAGTTAATCTGACCTGACAGTGGCTGAGGACTGGTTCAAAATTTTTGGAGGGAATACGTGTCCAGACAGTACTGGAATTAAAGGTTTCACTTGAACATAAATTCTTTGATGAAAACCCACTTCAGTCATCCTGCCTGTCTTTTTGTGAGTCCACGCTTCACAGCTTCCTACTCCGAGCTTTTCCCATGTTGTTCAAATCCCTGCACACTTGGTCTGCAAGGGAAGTATCCATCCTGGGAGACAGCTGGCTGAAACACAGGGAGATACAGTACTGCACATCTCTCAGTTTAATCATTTTCAGAAGTTTTTTATCCTGGGAAAAATCTAGAATTTCTGAGCTTTTATCTTGGCTCAAAAGTCTCAAGTGACACCTAGATGTTTCTGCCACTGACGTTTGTTTTCTGGACAGCGGTCCTGGTTCTCTGAGCTGTGAATCTCTTCCTGTCTGGCAGAGTACAACTGAAAAACTGTTCACATGGGCTGAAGTTTCTGCTTCATTGGCCACTACATTTTTGTAGGAAGATTGTACTCTACAGGTCAGCCTTGCAATGCAAGGGGAAAGGCTTTCACATGGACACAGTGACCCAAAACCTGTGCTAGGCCCATCGATACAAAACAGAGGTGCAGAATCGGAATTCCTGTCATTGAGGACTTTCATTCCTTTTTTAAATCAAGCTTTTATAATGCAACCAAAGCTCTTTGTTAAACCTTCTTTGATTATCTCATAGATATACCAGAATAACTGGTAAACAATAAACACCAGGGATTGCATCAGATCATTAAAAACCTCCTAATGGTACACTGACATCTCTTTCCAACACCAAAAGAATTGTAAACACCAATTGCATCTCAAATCCCTTTCCCTCCCCGCTCCACAAAGCAGACCAGAGAATGTTCGTTTATGAATCGTACACACTTTCCTCTCCCCCTCCTCTACCATTTACCAGAGGCTGTGAGTTTATAACATAAATCAGTGTTGGACAAAGACCTAACAACAGCGTTTCAGATATTTTTCTATTACATTTCATGTGTTTATATATTACCACTATGAAAGAAGACTTATGACCTACAGGAACCTCCTTAGTTCAGACAATGGCAGTATAGGGAGAAGCTGCTCTGTAAGGCTGTAGCTCTGGGTCACTGTGTTAATCACAACGGGCTAAATTTAGTTTTCACATGTTTGACTTTAAAAGGGTGATAACAAATAAATACTTTCACTGTCTTGCAGCACCGGATGTGTAACCCTGCAGAAACTGTATGACTAGTTCACAGCAAGATTTATAAGCTTGATTCTGTTTTTATGGCCATTTGTTTGGGGAAAGAGAGTAATTTCAAACTCATAGCTGCTTAGTGGAGCTGAAACAAACCACGCAATCAAAACGAAATGGCATTATGTAAATATTGGGTATTTTGTTTTCAAAATTGCCTGACAATAAGTACTATGATCACTCAATGACAAAAATACTTCTGCATAATGAAATGTCAAGAGCAGTTGCTTTTATGCAATCCCCTTGGAACTGTTCTGACTGTATGAGTAAAGAAGAACATCTGTTGAGAAAGGTACGATGAACTAGAAAACGGGACCTGCTGTCTTCGATGCAGAGATGCTACTGCATATTTCAAGACAAAAGAGGTTGATAATAAAACAAAGCTTCTCAATTAAATGGTGCATTACATTCTAGGTGTGCATTTCAGTATTATTACGTATCACTTGACTCCAGCAATACTCCGTAAGCAAGCACAGGGAGGAAGCAGAGCTCCTGGCTGTACAAGCCAGCAGCCAGGACATGGTGGTTAGAGAGAGCTTCGAGCACAGGTGGGTCTGGGCAGGCAGGGGTGGAAGATGGGCTCCTCCCCAGGCTTCCTCCCATGCAGCATGAACCTCAAACAGCAGCTCATGTCAACCTTCCGATCCAAGAGTCAACATTTCAAGTCAGCATCTTGTCTCCACTTACAGCCAAAGAGAAAGTGTGATCGAAGCAGGTAAGTAATGACTTGGAGGAATTTTACTGTACACTTCCATGAAAACCATCGCATAGCAAATGTAAGAAGCCAAGCAGCCACCTTAAACATGGATTAATCTTAAACATGGAATCTCTACCAACATAGCTCTTCACTTTCGCTAGAAAAAGGGCACGGTGTGAGGGCTAAAAACAGCTTCAGTTTTACCACTGCAGTTGTTTGAAGTAAACCACAGTCTTCCCCCTAGAAACAGAGCTTCTACTAAACTTTAAAGTAGATGATGAATTGATATTAGGTTTTTTTTCTTAAGGTGAACATGGCCATACTTATTATCTTAAAGCGTATTGAGGTGAACACTGTTCTGCTTCTCTGTGAAAACATGATAAATGCTCCAGATAAATCCAACCAACCCATGTGCTGAGGTTAGACTGTCGGTGGAACTTAATCCAAGTGCAGTGGGACTATCCATCGCCCGTGTATGAACAAGACACCCAAGTAAGCCTCAGATGGACTTTTAGGCTTTTATAACTATTCAGAAGGTTTCTACCTATACCCTTTCCCCAGATTTTCTTATTTTACACTTTGGTAAGTGGCCACATTTGACTGGCTAAGACTACGCTGTTCATTGGAGCTGAGTGTTACTTTTCTTCTCGGAGCTGGTTTTGTTAATAATTCTGTTTTTAAAAAATGTTATTTAATAACAGATTAAACTCCCCCCACCCCCCCACCAATCAATTGCAAATCATTACCAATGGTTATTATGCTGTTTCTGCAAATCTTGGCATAAATCATTCTGCTTCATTAGGGAGAAAATTGGTGTTAGCCCTCCCCCAAGTCTAGGGGAGAACATGTCTTCGATTAACAAGCTCAGATATTTAAGTCTCTCTCTCTCTCGCATGCTCCCTCTCTGCATAATTACTCAGAGCAATTTGCATACAGAAATCAATTCAGCTGAAAATTAATTACCGGAGGCCTTAATGTTTCAAACATGTATGTGGATTATTTTCAGTAAATGGAATTTCTCAAGGCAGTTAAACAGTGACATCTCAAACTGTCAGCACTTATTCCATCACTGCATAGTATTTTTGTATAGTTTTATTTTGGAGCACTCTAACATTTGAGTGGCTGAAGACACTGGTTATGGTGCACAGAAACACCTGTTTTAATTTTTATGGGCACTTTCAAAAATTATTTCTTACAACTGTCATATAATTGCTTTTGACATTGCTGAGGGCCACCCAAAGCAAAAGATGCTTCAAAGGACTCTACACATTTCCTTTCCCAAGGAAAGGGTAAGAACCCGAGTATTTAAATGAACTTCCTTGACAAATACACAGAAATCTGATGCAGTGAAAATAAGTGAGGAAAAAAAAGAATAGGACTGTAAGTTAGGAAGTGTGTTTCGACTGGTGGATGTGATAATCAGTCACAACCATCAATGGTGGTGCTTGTGTAGTGACTGGCGAAGAGACATGTACAAAGCTGATTTACTAAAGAGTCAGAAGGAGAAGCTCCTGGGTTACTTTCTGACAATGAACTGTTATGATTTATATTTCAATATAATGCAAATGTATCTCAAGTACTTCCCTATATTGGTGCAGGTTTTAAATATTTGGTCTACTTATGTATGTTTAGCTAATACATTTATCTTTTACACCTTTATATTTAGCTTTAGAATCTGAAAAAACAAACATCCACTGGGAACAAGAAGCTGCCAAATACAGCTAGGTCCTTGCTTCACTTTTCAGCTAGCACCAGGAGCACTTCTCACAAACAACTCACCTGCCTGCAAGGCAACGGTTCACCCAACACGCAGGTACAGAGCTCTTGCATCGGTTCAATAATGTATGGTCTGACACCAGAGCCGTGATAATTTGTGTTTGGACATGTCATACCTGAGGGTGTGTTTCTGCACATCCCAACAAGCTGAAGGCAAAACAGACCTAAAAACCCCATGGACAGAAGGACATTGATCAGATGTTCCACTCTATTCTTAATTCCAAGAAGTAGGGAGGGTACAAAAAGAACTCCATTCTCTGGGACTCACAAGGCCGTGGCATATGTTTAATGACAGCAGCTCTACAGTTTCTGTTTTAGAGTCCCAAAACTTCCTGGGGTGATCCAGCTTCAAGCTTCTGGGAATGGAAACATAGAGCTTCACAAGATTGCTCTAATCTTTAGTTGGTGTAGAAAATGAAGAAACCTCTGCTTCTGCCTCGCAGGGAGGACACAGTTCTTGTCTTCTATTGACAATATCTGTTTTCTGTCAGCCTCAGCTCTCTGCTTGCTTTCCAAAGGTACCCCGCAACAACAGGCAAGCCTCTTGCATAGAAGCATAGAACGTTTGGGTTGGAAAGGACCTTTAAATGTCATCTAGTCCAACCCCCCTGCAGGGAGCAGGGACATCTGCAACTAGAGCACGTTGCTCAGAGCCCTGGCCAACCTCACCTGCAATGGCTCCAGAGATGGGGCAGTGACCACCTCTCTGGGCAACCTGGGCCAGGCTCTCACCACCCATAAAAAAAGTCTTCCTTCCATAGGAAATATGCTCCCTCAGACTTTCAAGTTCAATTTTCTAGGAAATGTGTGTGAGGAAAAGTGAGAGAAAGCACTTGGACCTCCATGCTGGGAGAACTGGCTAGCTGATAACATCATGTGAAATGACTGTAAGTCAGATTTTAGTTTTGCAAGAAGCTGAGGCTGCATTTTCCGTATCTGTGATTGAGCTTGGGTCCTGCGACACCAGCTGATTCCCTTAAATCTCCAGATCCTACTAACAGAAAAGAACTCTCTTTTCTCTCCAAAAGCCAGGAAGATTTGATTCTCATTGCTGCTGGGGAAATACTGAATATATAAACTACAAAGATTTTTAAAAAATAAAAACCATACAAAAGAGTTCAAATCACTATTATAATAAAAAGAAAGTATATTTAAGGCAACTTTGAGATTTTGGAATGCTTGGACTTGACAATCCTGTGGTAATTTTGAAATGCTGGATACAATTTTTCCTGTGAACTAACCTAGAGTATTTCTGCTTTCTGTTACACTGGAGTGAATTAGTATTTATTTAGTGGGACTTCATTTAATACAAATTATTTTACTCCAAGGCCAATGAAAACAAAACAGGTTATACCTTCTTCAGAAAATAATCCTTTAAATTATTCATGCATAATTGAAGATACACTTTTCCCATTTCAGATGAATACAAACATATATTTTGATTTGCTCGGAAGTAAGTTGCCTCATACGTCATGAAACACTTCTGTAATACCTCTGAGGCTGTTTAATTTATACTTTTACTGAAGCAATAATATAATGGGAAAAAAAATTGCTGTGATTTAATTGAGATAGCTAGTTCGTGAGATACTGAACCCTCCTCCAACTCTGATTAAAAACTATAACAAAGTGCAATACTATGGACTATGAGTAGAAAAAAATAAAACTGAAACAATAGAGAAGTCCCCTGTATTTTTCATAGAGAAAGATCTCTTACCAATGAAATTTTCTAATTCTTCAATAGATATTTTATATCGTTAAATCTCATTTGAAAACATGAATCACAAACATATCTTTTAAAGCTTATTTTTTAGAGAAAAAGCACATCACTCTTACTGCTGATTCCATCAGCAAATGGTAAAAAATAAGGATCAAATGACTGTTTTTATGAATCAGTATTTCAGTGTACATAATTACAATTCTTTTCTAACAGCATTGTAGAGAGCTAGGCAAGCAATAAAAATTGTGGATACGAGTCCTCTCAAAGGCTGACGAGTTTGGTCTGTTTGTCGACAGACTGAACATCAATGTTGTTACAGTTACAGCAATTCCCAGGCAGGCACCCTGTGTATCTCTACATACTCGCATTTAAATGTTAAACTAGGTAAGACATTCAGCCCTGGAAATGAGAAAACCTCTACTGCTTCCATCGAGTTCCTTCGCTTATTCGCTAGGATAAATGAAACAGAATTTGGCTGCAAACATAATCAGCTATTGACTATAAAATATAGGTGCTCGTTTTTATGCTTAATTAATAAAATACAATATAGATGACACTCTTTGAAACAGTTTGCCATGGAAGAATTACCAGCTTCACACTTCTCAGAATTCTTAGCATCTTAGAGCACGGGCAGTGGCTTTCCTAGTCAACGGGGCAGGAAGAAAAGGACATTGTGTTGTCTATCATTGCCTTTTTTGTGACTTGGGATAACTAAGTTAGTCACTCTATGCCTCCCTCACTTTCTCAGCATTTAGAGTGAGGATCATAATACTTTCTGCCTAGAAACCACCCTGGGACTCTTGGAAGGCAAGGCCACAAGCAAAGGGTCCCTGTGAATGACTTGTAGTGTCAAGTCAATGATTTCAAACCAGCTGAATTCTGCAGAACTAAGAGCTGCTTCCTGTTCATTTATGGCAGGCTGATTGTCTCCATGGAAACATAGCAAACCACTTCATTTTCTCCATCAACAGAGGAAGATTTGTCTCCATATTACATTAGTTTTAGTGTGCACAGACAAACACAAAAATAAAACACTTTTCAAAGACTGATTTCATTATGAAAAAATAGTACTTTCAGTCCTATCCCATGGAAGCAGCTCCTGTCAACCTGATACCACAGTGGAAAACCTTGCAAGATGTGCAGCGTTCTGCAGAACACCGCTGGATTAGGGATGAAACGGAAAAATCACAGATTGTACATTTACAGGTAAAGAACTTATTGTCAGAAGAAAACGCTATAATGATAAAGCTATAGGGATTTTAGCCATGAGACATGACTCAAAAAACCCTACAGTATGAGCTCTGCTGCTACTACACAGGGCTTCTGCGTAATCGAGAAATCTGTACACCACCAAACACATCAAAGGTGTGGGCCTGGCTAGCTGCATAGATTGTTGCCTAATGTAATTTTCATTGCTTCTGAAAGGAATTACCTAAGCAGGAAGAGATGAAGCTCCTCTATGGATAATCAATTAGTCATATAATTGATACCTCGGAGAGGCTTAAAAGGGAAATAAATGAAAGGACAAACACCTGTCCTGCCTGGTTCTGAAGGGTAGTAAATACAAATACAGCAAAGAGAATTCCTTTTTCTAGCAGAAACAAGTGCTATGAAAATCAGTGAATACAGAATCATAAAATCCTAGAATGGTTTGGGTTGGAAGGGACCTTA
Organism: Coracias cyanogaster; assembly: GCA_033124195.1. Classification (NCBI taxonomy): domain Eukaryota; kingdom Metazoa; phylum Chordata; class Aves; order Coraciiformes; family Coraciidae; genus Coracias; species Coracias cyanogaster. Next base: position 99,900 of record JAVSBS010022012.1, read on the forward strand.
AAGATCATCTCGTTCCAATCCCTCTGCTATGGCAGGGACACCTCCCACTAGACCAGGTTGCTCAAAGCCCCATCCAACGTGGCTTGAACACCTGCAGGGATGGCTGGAGCATCCCTGGATGTCTAATACTGCTCCACATTGAAAGAGAGGATCTCTAACGGGAAACAAATGAAGATAAAAATTCATAAAATATAAAATAGTTTTGTAAAAATTAACCCTGCTGGAATTTCCAGCAATTGCTGGAAATGTGCCAAAGACACACATTTTGAAAGTGGGAGTTTCTAATCACTAGGAGATTGGTGGCTTTTCTGCACTGAATCAAATGGAAGGGTAAAATGAGCAGCTAACCTTGGAAGTGGAAAAAGCAAGATTGTCAAATGGGCTGGAAGACAGAAAGTGCTCACAAAGAAGAGCATTAGTGTAGAAGTGTCTAGTGGTATGATCGCTATGAAAATATGAAGTTATAGGACTTGTATGGACCTGCAGAAAAATACATACAGAAGGAAAAAAAACCAGCTTTGGGTTCTTCCTACAGGGTTTTTTCTTGAGTTGCTACAGAAGCATGGAAATTGATGATCAGCTTTTAATTCACACAGCCTACAGTTCCTCTCTGGGTTCTGAGACCTAAGAATTAATTTTTAATAACAAAAGATCACCTCTACAGAGCTGTTGCTAAACCAACACACTTTGCAGTTGTCTTTTTATAGTTCTCTGGCAAATGCTAAAATTCTTGTCTCATTAATGCATTCCTGGGCATCTTTATATGTCCTTTGATAACTGATTGATAATAATTTTTAAGCAGACAAAACCGAAGTTTAAAAGGCTTTAAACGGATTCATTGTTTAATTAAAATGCTTTATGTTCTCAAAAAATTATACATTGATAAAGATATCATCTGACAGAGGAGAAATGCTATTTCTATGCCAATAGTTAGCTAAAATAATTCTGAAAGAATACCCTTTATGAAGAATTAAAGTTTGAACAGTTCCTCGTGGAAACTTGGGTAACTGTCTGGAATAACTAAAATGTTGTTCTGTCCTTTTCCCACAGAGAAAGAGCCTCAGGCAATACAACAGCAAATTCTGTAACTTTTGCACTCAGCATGGTAGCTAAAATCTACTTTTACAACAGAAGAACAACTGTTCATAAAAGAATTGCTTGATTTCTGAAACCCTAGGCAAGAAATGCCTTGAAAAAGTGTAAGATTCCAGAGTTATGAAGGAAGACTGAATTATTCAGGGTTCCTGATGTACATGTTACTTTTTATTAGAACAAAGATAAAACACGGAGTTCTAATAAAAAGGAACCATGTGTATCAGTAATGCTGAATAATTCAAACACAAAGTAACAATGGAATTGGAAACCGGGTTTTACTATCTTTCACGAATATATATGATATTATACTTCCAGAGCCAACTTGTCTGATCTATGGATCCATCTCTAGACATATCTTGGAGGTATTGCTCCAAATCTGAGACAGGAATAATGTAAAGAGCAAGAAGCCAAGTTACAGCAGTTTGGAGATAGGAGATGGGAAAGGGGGAGAAGACTAGCAGGAGCTACTACTCATAATTCTAAATTAATTAACTTCATTCTGTTTTGATCTGAAAAGGTGTAAAGGCTACCTGTAACTGCTATCCCCTTCTAGACTTCATCATTCCCAGTGAATATGGAAGACCCAGAAGGATAAGCAGCGGCTCTTAGATTGGAGGGAATACCAAGTAATGCCAGATACTTTTCCAATTTCAAGCAAGATCCTTGCTGAAAAATGACAGTCAAAAGATAGAAACAGTACAACCATGAACTTAGTATGGAGAAGAAAAACATTTCCACTCATAGAAATGTGCTGTGATGTTAAGGGAATAGAAATTGTATTTCAGCATGATTTATCCTTCCCACCGCTTCTCCTGCAGAATATATTTCTATTTGCTTTTAATCAGTAAATTGACACTTTAATAAGGGTGTACCACTACAAAGAGGTCTTCTCTACTGCAAGAAGAGGGTAGAGCAAGCTGTGCAGTAAGATGGACTGACAATGAGGGAGCATCTCTTCTCCTTTCGGATTCCTCCTCCCTCCCCTGTGGGGTTTGCAATTACTCCCTCTGTTGCTTGGGCTGCCAGTGAACTGGAAAATGAGTTTTAGCTTGATTTTACCATAATCAAACATTAAAATCTATTCAGAGGAAATGTGTTTGTCTGACATGATGACTGAATTTGCATTTATAATTTGGGCAAGCAAATTTTCCAGCTGATTTCATAGTATTTTCCAGGACCAAGTCGCTGCCAGAAAACCCAACTCAAAATTTTCATCCACTCTAAGTCACATTAGAGCAAAGACTGTAGACAACCTGAATACGTTAACTGTGCAGGAGGGAAAAAACTAACCAAGAGCTTCATGTTCTGTGCTCTGACTGTTTTTTCAACACTTTGGGTAGTAAAGTCACTTTCTTTACTGAGCTACAGAGGTGGGGAACAGCTGTACAAACCAGTAAGCCCGAACAGTAGTTAGGTTATAGTTCAATTGACTGTATCACAAACCTTGGAAAGAAGCACTGTCACATCAGCTTCTGCTGTTGCCACAGAGGCAGTCTTCGTGTTCAGTACTGTTAAGTTCATCAACAACAGAGTTAAAATGTAATTCTGCCCATAATGCTTAAGAGCCGCTATGTTATACGTTATAATTTGGAAGCAGGGAGTCAGCCTTTCAATTCCGGGTATTTAATTCAGCTATCTACATAATCGTCCCTTGCTCTTTCGCACATGACACATACACATACAAAAAAAGTGAAGGCATTTAAAAAACATAATTAAAAGAAATATCAGCATTTTATTGTATGATTCCACATGCATGTCTGGTATAAATGAGCTATGAGGATATATCACAAGAACTCAGATTAAACTACAGCAACAGCCTTTGTCCTAATGTGCAAGACCTAATGAGGGAATTCCTTTCTCTCTTTCCCACACAGCATCAATTTCATGCCCTATAGGTTTTTAAATGGCCCACAAATCTTCATGATTTGTTTTTTTTTTTTTCTTTAAGGGAATGCTACCATATCAGGTCTTTTAATGTGAGCTGAACAGTCAATAAGAGCCAAGATATTTATTAGGCATAATAGGCTCCTTAAACATGGAAGTATCTATATGAGACATGACCATTAGCATATGTGTAGCCTTTATTCCTGGCTCTCACTCTGTGCGGAAGGTGGATGGTGGTACCTCGACCTTAATATATAGACTGTTTTTTTATAGGGCTTGGTAAACACTTCAGAATGGTAGGTGTCAACATCCTTCTTTCCTCCTTTCAGTGGATTGTTTTAGAAGCTCCGCCTTCAAGTTTTCTATCAAGCTAATTAATTTAGCAGTTTCTCAGGCTGCAGGATGATTTGAAACACAGCATGTTCGCCTACCAGCAATTTATTAGTGTGTCTAAATTTCACATCACTTAACTACATTTTCAGGTGGATTTCCGGATCATTTGATTTTATAAGGAAACAGGACAAAGCCAAAAGGCTGCAGCTAGAAAGGCTTTACTGACCCTCGTTATTTACTTGCAGCCTGAGAAAGCAAACAAATGAAGAGGATGCTTGGCAGGCTCGTGACCACAAATACGGAAGAGTGATGTGTATTTTTACTGGCAGTGAACTGTCTTGTTTTTGCAGTGAAATAAATGGATCATATAGTCTCTATTTTCTGTCAGTAACCTCAAGTAAGTTTTTCATCGTGTCTAAAATCGTAGAGTGTTACAGCTGGAGTGCTGATCCTGTAAAATGCTCTTTATCCACAACTTCCTCTGATGGCATTAACTAGCAACCTTAAAAATCGCCATAGAAGCACCATCAACATCCACAAAGAGCCATTACCTGTATGCGAAGTACTAAGTGCCTGTAGCAGAGAATGCACACGTTTTTAAATGGCCATATTTTTACAGATACTTTTAATGACGAAAGATAAATATATATATATGTATATATAAATACTGGGTATTATCATAGATCACTGGAAGCTTTGGTTTCTTTGGGATCACTTCACTTTCTGCTTTAAGATGGGCTTTGTTAAATGATTTGTAAGACAGAACCAGTAGGAAGGCAGGGAAACTCAAGGCTTATCTACACAGCAGCTTTGGTCACTTAGAGGATTAAAATACTTCTGTACTGCTGACACATTTGAGAAGAAAATGCACAAAATAAAAAGAAACAAATTCAAATACAGCAACAGTAGACAAGCATTCTTGTACCATGGAAAAGCTAATTGCTTGCTAATACATATGACTGCTCATACTATGTTCTAGAGGAGAAAATGGAAGGCAAGTATTAGGGACAGTTTGGGTCAATGACCTTATCCCTGCACGCTGTTATTCTTCCAATATCTTTGTTGCTCGTGCTTGATAGAGCTATCAGAAAGAGGAGAGCAGAACAGCTAGGATCTTTCAGTCTTGCCCATTACGGCTGTTCTCATGTAATGAATAATTTACATCTATGTTATTTCCTTGCCGAATGCTGGGACTCACAACCAGATAATTAGCTAACAAAGAATAATGGATTTTCTCCATGCTTCATTTGCCAGTTTCTCCAAATTAACGTAAAGATGAGAGTGGGTACAGAACATATACAAATGCAATGTAGGAAGAAGAACATTACGCCTCTACTAAAATCTGGATCATGTACCTTCAAAATGACGTTAAAATTTGTCCAAGACTACAGTCACACACGTGGATTTGCCGTATAACACACACCATTACACTGTCTGAAATGATCCCACATCTTTCTGTAGCTGAAATCAGAGATGGAGAAACCCACAACCGATCACGTTGCCTTTCAGATCAGAAGCTTTTCGCCCTTCCCGAGAAGAACATCAGCTGGAAGTCACTTTATTAGATTAGATTACACATTTGATTAAAGTTACATTATCCATCGACATTTAAAAGCTTCTAGACTCCTTTTACTATTTCTTTGAGATTAAGTGTGCCTATTAACTGTCCTAGGCCATACCTTAAGAGTATGCAAATGCACAGCGCAGATTTAATGGAAACAGATAGGAAGTCCTTAGGGGACTATTGCTGCCCATTAACGACATCTCAAGCTGTGCTCACACTCTGACGTCTAGTTGCTTCCTTTCCAGCACCATGAATTTTCCAAATCCAGTATAAAAAAAATCGTAATATTAGTCATTTTATTATAAAGACAAGAGTGCAGTCAGTATTTTTGTAAGATTTTAAGAAGTATTCAAGGCATAATTTGTGTATCACAGAAAGGGAGGGAATAAGGCACGGGGCCATCTGTCTTCTGACTTAAACTGATACAAGCTTTAGTGGGAGTTACACTGGGGTCTGGGTTAAGTGGGCTGGCAAGAGAAGGAAACAAATGTAGAACAGTTAATGAAGCAGGATGTGAGTGAGCATCAGCCAGTGTGATAGCCTGTGATGACTCCGAAATAAAGATATGTGCCCTTCTTGTAGGAATTACAGAGTCCTGAGGCAAATCTTTAGCAGAGAACACCTACTTGAACAGCCCCCAGGGAATAAATAATATTATGTGAAGAACAGAAGGCTCCATGTATTGGTAAGATAACTGTGCAGCTTTCAGTTAAAAAAAAAAAAACAACCTAAAAAATATCAAGCAATTAATGCCCTTGGAAATGCATGAGAGAGAAGTAGTAAGAGACAGAAGTACCAGAGACTCTTCTCGAGTGTTGAATCTTGTGTGGGCCCACTGACCCCATGGGTAGCTCCTGCACATACATTATTGGAGAACTTGCGAAATCAACTGAAATACTACAGAAATGCTATATGTCAGCATGCCAGTATGCTTGGGTGCTTTAATCACAAATTGTCTACTTGCTGACAGAAAATAATCCTAATCTTCCACACCAAAGTTCTGCCCAGCTCTCCTTTGCTAATCAGCTTGCAACCAGCTTCTAATTTATCTTGAGGCTACATCCTCACCTTTGAGGAAAGAATTGCTCGTCCCACTTGAAATGACTCAGAAGATTCAATATCCAATTAACTTACTGAAAATCTAATTGTTCCATACTTTATCCAGTTGGAGTGAGTATGTGTTAAATTTACTTATCAACATAATCTTCTTTGCTTGTAACTTGACATCTTAATTCATCAGCACTGCCTTGAAATATTGACCTGGGAAACTACATTGATGTGTAGGTGGGGAGGGGAATGTGTGAATGTAGGGGGTGGAATTTCATTAATTAGCCACCTACCAAGTTACTCTGCCAAGAGGGAACAGGTATAACTGATATTACATTTCTGAGATGAGTTTGCAAACAGCAGAAAGCATCTATAGCCCAATGTGATCTTAACTCTTGGACTGTAGGATAACAATTTCTGGTATAACTAAATACCTTAATCCGCTGAAATCTATAAACCTCAGCACCTCTTACTAGTCATTTAGAAATCAAAAGCCTCATCGGTCCACTACCCAGGTGAAAAATGGAAGTTGTCTTTGCTGCTCCCTGACAACTGAATGAATCCTTCTGCGCTGTATGAGACCACAACCAGCACACTGGCCAACAGGTTGCCTAGAAAATTAGGAGGAAACGAAAGGAATAAGCTGCATCTACTGATGGGACATCCCTTACAGTATGTGTAGAAGAGACGCCTATGAAGTAGGAGGGACTGGTGGTGATGTCAGTCAGAAGGCAGAACTCCAGTTAGAGGATGTGGTCACACCAACTCTTGGGAAAGGAGCATGGGCTTGGTGAGGATTTACAAAACTGCAAGGCAGGCATCAAACACAGAACACATGGCATCATGGCGTAGATTCTGCAGGTAAAGCCAGCTCGCTATTTTGAGAACTCTTGAATTCATTATGTTCCTACCTGTAGTCTAATCAATGAATACATGTTTTATCATCTTGATGTACAGCATGAAGAATGATTTCCCTCATTAATACAAATTGAACTTCTAAGCAACTCAGATCACAAGAGGCTGTAAGAGTGTGTGGCTAGCTCTGCCCAACTACTCAGGAAATGACCCTAATTAACAGTTTTGGGGTCAGTTTTCTAATTTTATGTTTCAGAATTTTGCCTTTCAAATGCAACACAGTGTTTAGAATATTCACTAGCTAAAGAAAATAGATCAGATGTTCTTATTTTAAGTAGTAGCTTGTAAGCAATATGCTATTGCTGTAACATCCTAGTGAAACACACAGATTACACCAACTACTATATAATCCCATGTATAATTGAAGCTTACATTTAAATAAGAAAAAAGAAACAAGCGTGGATTCTATGGCATTGCATGTGATAGTAATACAAGGGAAGTTTCATCTCAGCAGCTTCCCTTGCCTGTCGTCTCCTGGTTTTAGCCCTCCATGATGTATGAGTTCACTACAGAAAAATATGGCACTGGGCAGCAACTGCAAGATGTCAGAATTTGGCATTCAAGACTCTAAACTGTTATGGTGGCGATACACTTCATTAAGCCAAGGACAGTATTTTAAGTGATGATGAACGCATGCTGAATTTACTGCAAAACTGGGGCCAATATGTTCAATTCAAACTCTTACTCATGGTGGCCAGTTGAACACACGCTTTGAGAAATCCTTTGTGTGGAAAGAGATCACTCACAGCTTTTCCACGCAGAGGCTGCTAACGGGGACGGGAACGGCCACTGCAATAACACTTTCAACCAAAAGTATTTTTTCTAATAGCTGAGGCAATTGGAAGCACTTGGTGTTTATTTGATGTAAGGGAGCGCAATCCCTTAATGCATTCTGTTTTACTTTTCATTACAGCCTATATAATTCAAAGGGACAAAGTACAAAAATGTAAGATGCTCCATTTGAGAGACTAAAATGAAAAATGAAAACATTTATGTCACTTCAGTCTGACTCACTCACGCTTTCATTTATGTTTTTTAAAAAGTCTAGAATTCTCCAGTGCTTGACAACTACCAGTTGGGAAATTACGCTGCTGTAGAAATGTTAAGACATAAACATACCAGGTGGGAAACCATCTCCTTTAACATTAGATTCCCACAATGTAGGCATCTAAACCCTAACTACTCCTCTGGCTTGTTTTTTTTGACAGCTATTTGAATGGGAGATGAATTGCACCCCAGAGTATCTACGTGCCTGTGCCAGTGAGAAACAGAATCCAGACAATCAGAACCACAGTAAGAGACACCTAAATGTAGACAGATTAATCCTTGCTGCTGTGATGATGCACACTACTGATACCGCATTAATCTATAGGGGAAAAAATGAGACAACTTCGGCTGGCTCCTTTATTACTGAGGTAATGCTATTAAAAAATATTTAATTAATAAATTTATTTTTTAAAAAAAAAATCACCTAGAGCAAGTCTTGCACAAGTTACTTCTGAGGAATCCACAAATTCTGTCCTTCAGCCATTTCATTTGGGCAATTTTTAAAGTGGTTTCCTTAGATGGGGAGAAAAACACGGGTATGTTGTTTTCAATTACTCATCAAAAAAACTCCCAAAAGCACTCATGCTTTGAATTTAGTCAGCAAATACATCAACAGGTACCATAATTACTTATTAAAGGAGCATTATGCTCAGCCCTGTCCCTGCACATCTTTTGAGCACGGAGGTTTAAAAGCCTGGTAAGCAGCATTATGGGGTCCCTGTCCAGACTATATAAATTACAGTGACTTTCTTAACCTGAGCTTTTATACTTCAGTTATTTATCAGAGCTGGTAGCTTGTTCTCATAGATACAGCCTAACATTATTAGCACCTTAGGAAGATTTTAAATTTCTTTAGTAATCCTTCAAGAACCTTTTAAAATTGCAGTAGCTGCACTTTAGCCTGTGGGAAAATGGAAGCAAGAAGTTTATCAGTCTTAGGCGAGGAAATACAGAGAATAAATGGTAGAGCTACAGAGAATTCTAGTATCTCTGGCTACCAGTTCTGTGCCAGTTGACTGAAATTGTGCTTCTCTGTCATCATGAATTACCAGACTGTGTGTGCTGCCGTCTGTATTTTCAAAAGCTGGAAGCTTCTGGGTGCAACTGCACATGAGCAAGAGCTCAGTCACCAGGAGAGTGGCCTCTACCGGCTACCAGAAGGACTGGCATTGACAGGATTAAAGAGAGGATTATTTTACTTGTGCTGTAGACAAGAAAAATCCCTGTATATTCACAGAAATGTGAATAGAGCCCTGAATATGACATAGTAAATCTTAGAGGAGATGCAGGCTACAGTCCTCATCTCGGAGCTCCCTGCTGATCTATTGCAGAGATGTACCGGGAAGCAATTTCAGCGCATACTCCGTCTTGCACTGCCAGCCAAGCGATGAATAGTGTGGTCCCTGCCAGACTGCGCTGGGGCTTGGGAGAAAAAACCAACAGGACATGAAAACTTCCTTCCTGCTGCTGCAAAGTTTGGTGCATTTGGGGGGAATTTCCCGCCCATACACAGAACTCAAAAAAGGAGAGCGATCACTTATATCCACACTGTATTTCCCATACAAAAAAAGTGAAAGGACCAGTAATAACATGCGAAAGAATTAGAACTAATTGGCAAAATAGAATTCACACAGCATTAATAAATCATAGTGAGGCTTGAATACAATTAGCTTAACGGACAACAGCTACAGGAAGCAACAGAAAGTGAATTGTGTTGCTGAAGCCATAAAAAGACAATTTATGCTCTTAGAAATGCTGTGATTGCACATATATTTCATATTTGGGGTGATCAATACACTTTGCAAATAAAAGTTGCAAACTTGGGAAGAAAATCTTTTCCAGATCACCATCTAAAATCAAATTACAAACTTCCTTCTCCCGCTGCCATGAAATGAAGTTTTTTTTAAAGGTAACGACAGAGAAATATGTCTTCTGACAACTACTCCTGAAGTCAGGATTGGATCAGAAGATTTTAAGACAGGCAGAAGCATCCCCATGCCCCTGTGCCCAGTAGCAGGCTTTACCCCTGGGAGCACCTCTGCGATACCAAAGTTCATTATTTGTTGGTTATTTCAAAAAGAAATAATAAGACGAATTCCGTAATGCTCTGAATGCTGACAGTATAAATATTCATTCTTTCTCCTGTTGCCTTTTTATTTATGCACTTGTTTCACATACAAAGACTTTTTAATGGCATGAACAGTCCCCTTTGGGAAAACAAATGGTCTAAGCACAAGGCAAAATGATTTTTAGTTTGTTATACTAATAGCAACAAAAATGTGATTACTGCTGAAGGAGATTTGTGTCCCTCTCAATCCTTCTGATATTTATGCAAATACTCAAAAGGGCTGTGTTTTTCTCTCTGTGGAGGAAATCTTTGTAAAAGCAGAGTCTATATTCCCACTGAGGAGGTTAAAGAGCTTGTCAAGCACAGTGGTGAAGCAGGAGCATCTCAAGGAACAAAGCATACATTAAAGGCAGATGGAAGCAATTCGAAGGCCACTTCAAAATTCCCAAAGCAGCAAGGGGCACATATGTATTTATTTCCCTAGGCTAGAAAACAATTGTACCAGGGCTGCCCGATGTGCCCATGGAAAATATCAGTTAGCAAGAGGAACACCAGGATTTTGCTATGGAGGGACTTGTGGCCGCGCCAAGTGACATGGATTTTGTTAGATGCTCAGTACTCCCGGATCTTGTACTGCCTCAACTGCTTTGCCAAACCTTTCTGCAGACCTAGGGAGAAGGAAGCAATGTGACCGGTCATAAAGCAGTTTCACACTCTCTGTGTCAAGTTCCCTGGTGCTTTATTGGCTTATCAGGCACCGTTCTCCTGCCTCCTTCTCTGCACTGCCGTACAGTTCCATTACAACTCCACAGTAATCTGTAACAATTGAGTCTGAAGTGAGGCTATTAAGAAAAGACAAAAGCACCTTTCTTCAGAACTCTTTATAAATGAAAAACATATTCCTAATTTCCTATTGGGATTTCATTTACATTAGGCTTATGAAGGGCTCTTATTCTCTAATCATACAAATAACATATTTCCATTTCCACTAAACTTCTGATGTCAAATTTTTCTTCAGTATGGGGGTAATGGGATTTCTTCTTATTTTCCCTTGTGTTCCACTAAGGATATTTGGTCTTTATTTGTAAATAAATAGAACAATAAGTGAGAAGATAATAATAGTTTGTACGGAGAAAAAGTCTGCCTAGCTATGGAGTTGTCTCTCTAAGTATTCTAGACCCTAGCAAAGTAAACCTTGAAGGGTTGTAACTGAAAGCCACTATGCCCCTGACAAGCTTTACACTGAGAAAAAGGGCATGATAATTAATCACTTGCCTTATTCAAAGATACGATTCTTCACAATGATTAAAAATGACTATGGCAGCTGATAACCTGTTAACTCCTCAGGAAGGCAGCTTTGTGAATGTGAGAGAGAATAACTGCAAGTTATGTCAGCAACAGAATACAGATGAATTTAGAGGGAAATGGGATTATTCAATCACAAGGTACTCTAAATCCACCTTCTGCTGAATTAAAGGAGCAGAGTAACAGTGTATGTGATTATCTGGAAAGAAAATCTCAACAGAAAGCTAAGACCATCCCCCTTTCCTAATATTGTCTTTTCAATATCATCTCATTTTTTGTTCTGTAAACAATGGACCCACAGGGCTTTCTTCTGGACTATTATCTGCTTAATTAATGGTATCTTTGGTTACAAGATACACTGCAGTTTTATCCTCACCACCTTCTACCTTATCTCTATGAACCAGGTCATGCAAAGCACCCAAGCAAAATACAAGACGTCTGAAAATGACCAATTGCCTTGAAACTCTATATAAAAGCCAAAACATCTTCAGTAACATTAAAAAAAAAACTCCACAAAACTAAAAAAAACCCACCAAACAAAGAGCATTTTGCTACCTCAGATGAAAACAACAGAATATTCTGTGACCTGGTGATACCTGTTGTGGTGGGTCATGACCGGTACGGAAATCCTGCCTTGTTAAACACTATACTACTTTTAAGTGATTCTTTCTCCTTTCTCTTGATGAATCAATAGATAAGAGGGAAGAGTTAATCTGGGCAGTGCATATGTCTAAATTTCAGACGAAGCTGAATACTATCCCCAGCACAATCATGAAGTCTGCCAGAAGACTGAAAACAGGCTCAAATCAGCACTGCCATGAAACTCAGCATAAAACTGCCCTCTAACAAAAAATTATTTTGAATCTTTTAGATTAAGACGAAAAACAACCATTTAAACCATTGCTTATTTTGGAATCAGTCTGGTTTTTGTAATCTAAGATTTTTCAGAAATCAAGGCACTGTGATTCAGCGATGATGCTAACTGTCTGACAGACCACACAGGAACACTAGAATCAACTTCTGGCTCTGAGAATGCGCCTGCTCGGTGTCTTCCTCTCACACCTGGGGAAGAAATGCAACCGGAATATGCTTGGGATATTAATGACAACAAAACACTTCAGTTCACACTTTCTGCTGACTGTGACTCATTAGCATCGGTCTGCCCACCCATGCTTTATCTCCTCATAATTTCTTACTAATTATCTTCTACATCAAAGCTTTTGGGTGGCTGCAATGCTGTAAAATAATCTAATGAAGTACCATACTTCAACTTATATCATGAAACAGCAGGTTCTCAGATGGTTAAAATATGGCAGGACAAATGCCCAGGTGTTAAACCACTGGAGCTTGCTGTGATGCTCAGGACCCTGGCAATAACGACTCTGAAATATTTAAGCACCCAACTGTTGGCATTTCCTTTGAGGAAGTGCGAAGCACACGAGTGTGAAGGGTGGTGGACAGCACCTGTCACAAGTTAAGAGTGTTAAGCTTTGATTCAGGGGAGTATGTGAACGGGCAACAATTGAAAAGCTGTCTCTTAGATCCTCCTTTCGATTCTGTACCCAAAAGCTTTGGTGGTGTCTTTGTCAAGTCAGTGTCATAACAAATGGGAAGAAATCATGAAAGCGATGGTTCATCAAAACTCCTCATGCTCTGTAGCCTTTAATATCAGGCTTAGTAACGTCCAACAGACCAAAACAGGCGGGCACGTTGCCACCTCTGCTGCTATTGAAGCTATTCCACTGTCAGCAGCGCACCACCTGCCCAAACACGGGATCCCTGCTGGCTGACAGCACGGCCGGCTCCGAGAGCCAGGCAGGCACAGGAAAAGACAGAGATGACATTAAAGCAGCATCTTTGTTGCCACTGAAATAAAAAAAAAAACAAAAAACGCCCCATTTGCTGCTTCCTCTGTTGAGGAAGGTGGTAAACAAACACTGCAGAGAGCTTTCTCCGCATGACAGGGCACTGTTAACGCAACAGATTTTTGCCTTGCCCTGTGTACTGGCTTTCATAAGAAAGGTTTTGGATTAAGGCTGGCATCAACACCCTGCTCTCAAGGCAAAAGCACAGGCAAATCTCATTGGTATAGCATGGGGAATGTTCAAACAAGCTTTCCAGCAGTGAAAAAATATCAGTCCACTTATAGTTCCACATGTGCAAGAAGCTCTTCGTCAAACAGGACATTTGTGCATATGCACACAAGCTCCAGTATCAGGGAAACAGTAATTCTTTGCTCAGTTTCTCAGAATTCAAAACTTTGGCTGCTGTATGGAAAGCAAGAGGCAAAGGTGCTAAACACGTACTTTTTTTTTCATGCTGACCCATCCTGAAGAGAACAGCAGAATCGCTGCCACAGGATGATGAAGCTAATAGCTTAATGAGGTCCCCAAGGGATTGCACATTTATGCAGGCAGCAAAAGTACCTAGAGCTATCATAATTAATCATACAAAAGATTTTAATGCTTAAATATTTCAAGGTGTAAGCCTATATCTGCAGAAGATCAGAAGATCTAATGGGAAGATCTATGGAGCTGTGATGGATGATGGTGATGGTAGCTGTGCATGGCTTGCTATCTAGGTCACCTCCTCTGTCTACACATGGTGCCTACTGACATCCCAGCCACTTACTAGTGTATTAAGAATCTGTGTGTGCTTTGGCTACAGAAGGTCATGTTTTCTCTGTAGAAATCCTGCTGGCCCTGCTGTCTGCACTGTAGGGAATTTATCTGGTTCTGAAGGTGGCTTTGAAGTGGCCTTCAAACGACAATGTTGTCTGTGTAGCAAATTCCCGCCTATTTACTTATTGCACAATTTTAATGCATTTTTTTCCTGTGGCAACTGCCTCAAGCCATCATGAAAAAGGGAACGTTGGACTAGTTCGTGTCATTTAAAAAAGAAATTGCTATTTTCCTGTGTTGTAGGTGATAGACCTTTACTGACTTAAAAACCAAATAAGCTGTGCCAGGTGGCTAGCTTACTCAAAGGGTGAAACAGAACCTTGCAGAGACAGTAAAACAATAAAAAAATAACAAGTAACTGGTGTCACTGGTCCTATAATTACTTATAAGAACAACTGGAGAGCACAGTAAGAGGTCAACGACCCACTCAGGCATCAAACATACATAAAATGGGAAAAAAAAATCCTACTGCTTGCAATGTTCAGCTAAGGCCAGCAACTACTGCTTCCCATCTGGGCCTAAAACACAGCAATTACTACAGATGTGCCAGTGCTCCAGGATCTCTTCATGTTTCCATGTCACAACTGTGAGTCATTCCAATCCCACAGGCCCGTCATCCAGCAAGAGAAAACCCAAGACGTGCATGGGTTATGTGCGGCCATATGTGTGCTGCAGTCACTCCGTCTGTAGCCTCTTCTGCGCGCCAGTTATTTTTGAGAGACTGGACTGGAAGTGGAGCCCATTAGATATCCACAGTTAATTAATAACATTCTCTTTGCCTTTTATCTTCTCTGCCTTTCATCTGTGGATGTTATGCTACAACAGATGCTGATGTACCTTTAGATGCAAGCAGTGTTACAGCGGATTAAATATAATCCCCGAATAGTTTTAAATCATACTGACATGTGGGGGGTTTTCACCTATTCAGTGAAGTTAATGTTGGTAGACATAGTATTTAAACAAAATAGCTTCTTTTGATGTGCAGATTGGCAGATCAAGGAAACATAATCACTGAATTAAATCTCTCTGAAAAGCACTGCAGCACACATATGCTCATTAAAGTGCAATATTGCTACTTATCTAGCCTCTGAGTAATATTTATAAAAGGAATAAATACAGTTAATGCGAACAGTTCAATGACTTGAATGCCTGAGCAATGCATTTGATGTATTTTAAACATGAGTAAGATATGTCTCAACTTTAATTTATCTAAACATAACCAAAACTTAACAACCCAAGCAACTACTACAGATTATCGTCGAGAACAGTTTATTGTACGACTTGTCTTCCCTTAGTGTTTACAAGATAGAAACAGTATTTCTCAAGTTAAAAGAAAAAAAAAGTAATGGAATCTTAGGATGAAGACCTAGTCATGCTAAAAATCAAATACACAGTTTTAAGAAAGATGCTTTACTTAGCGTAGTATTTGAGATAAACTAGACCTCAATAACATGAATCAGCATGGAGTTTGCTAATCAGTAAATCAGGCCAAAAAACAAACCTCAAAATAAATAACTCCTTCCCCTTAGGCTGCCAGGATCTTTAATACAGGATACTGGTATAATAATTTTTTGTTGATTTACATTGTTGCTTCTGGGTTATCTTGTTGGCAACATGAAAATAAATTATTTCATTTTCAGTAATTTGTCCAACTTATTCCCAAACCCTTAAAGAATATCTGATTAAAAAAAAAAAAAAAAAAGGAAGATAGTTAAAAATTACAAAGAAAAAAATGACTGTGCCTCCTGCTAGAAAGGGAGTGGACAAATACAGGCAGTGCTATTCTAATTTTTCCTTTGCAAAGCGTTTTCTAAACAAAGCCACTGTCTACTAAAAAGAAAATGAAGGAAAAAACCCCAATCTTGCAAGCTTTAAATAATACTCAGCAAAACTCACATACAAATACAGAGCTCGTTGCAGGCTCTTGGCAACTGAATGAGTTCTCACAGCTACAAATAATGTATGATTATATAAACCTATTATGGTTGGGTAGCTGCCCAATTCACTCTTCGGAGTCTTATCAGGTGGTTGACTGCAAGCTCTCTCCCCTCTCAACTCCCACTCTGCTTTAGAGAGATGAAGGAGAGAGCTCAAAAGTTTTCGCAGCTGCTGTGTCTAGCTGGAAGATCACTTCTCCAATCTTTACTGGAATAGAAGAGCAAACAGGATGTGTTTCACACATTTCTGAGACACTGGAAGAATTGAGAAATGAGTCAAGAAGAATTAGAAATGAGCTGATGCTTCATCCTCCATTTGGATAGCCAAGACTGTTCTCTAAGCAGAACCTTAAGATGCCAGTTGTTATCTCCAGCAAGCTGCTTACACACTTGTGCACAGATTATACAAGAGGTTCAGGATGAGGGTTTTGGTTTTGTAAATCCACAGTACACCTGAAAGGCTGGAACCTGATGTAAATATAAAGGAGGAACAGAGCCTACTATTAAAATCTTGAAATTAAGTAATGATCTCATGGCCCTAAACTATTTCATGTCTGCCATCACCACTTGACCTCTTGCTTCACTATGCTGTAGGTGCACAGCAATGACTCTTCATCCAACACACATGGCAAGTACTATCAATTTATTGGACGCATGATTAACTCTCTTCCCAAATTGGTTTCTCGGTAAGAGAAGCAATGACAGTAATTCTGCAGTTTTAAAGCATTCTATGGGCCCCAAACTGCCAACAACCATGTAGATATGAAGCAGGGTTAAATTTCTTGACACACGGCTAGGGCAGCTTCATCAAATACTAGTGAGAAATTCAGCGATAATTGGTGCCCTAGACGACATTTCTTTGTTCACCTACAAAACTTAAGAAGTGCAGAGATTAAAAGCACTGAGCAATTTCAAACAAAAATGACGGCAAATACATATTTCTATATACTAACACATGTCCACGTATAGCACATGACTTCTTCGGGTGGCTTACGCCATCTTTTGCTCCCTGTGTCTTTCTGAGGAAGAATGAATTACATACTTGTTCTATTCCAAAACAATTTTGAATGTTCTCACTCCACATTACTGCAGAACTGTCTCTCTCTTGTGTGACGCGACAAATCAGCTCTAGAAGGATGTAACCCCTGACAGTAACATACTACCGAAGTACATACAGCAAAGGACACAGGCTTTGCCTGATTGAAAGGTGATGAAATGATGGTCTCAATTACTTTAAATTGAGTCTACCTTTTTAATTAATGAAACTGGAGTAGGCGGATCAATGCCATTTCAGGAAGAAAAGTACCTACAACAAAGGAACGCTACAGTAATTGGCACTTTCGAAAACAGAGGAGTGCTTGAAACCTGTTCTGTAACACCAGCAGACACCCGGGTTTGCTCATGCTGGTGAATATAAAAACCCTCAACTATTTGCTTTGACTGCCCGTAGCAACAAAAGGGCTCTGAGGGCTCTTGTGAAGGGAGCAGAAGAGGGCTAAGCAAGTCTTAACTCTTACCAGCGTCAGTGGGAGTTAAGGGTACCTTGCATCCCCAAGGAGATACGCAGCACTTTGCAGAACCAAAGTCTATGAAAATGTGTTAATTATTATAACGTACAATATTGGCCTAGCTACTACTACTGCATCTATAGCCCTTTAACTTTTGCACACTCCTGCAAATGACAGTGTCTGGAAATGTCACATACATCCTTGACTGCTTACAGAGAGGGGCTCAAGGACCCCTCCCAACATCTCATCCCTACGCTCTTCTGTCTCCATATCTACTACAGCACTGTCCTGTATTATTGGCGTGACTGTCATATCAAACTCACTTAGCTACAATGCATTTCACAAATAACCACGGGCTGTGGCTCCTGTTTGTTGTCAGTTTTTAAAAAAGCTCGCTGAATTTCATTAAGTGTCTTAGTAGATACTATTTCTGAGTGTAGTTGTGAAAACAGATATCTGGAGAGCGGCGTATTACGAACCTTGAGTGAAATGACAAATCAATCTTTTTTACAGAGATTTCTGGGGATATAGAAAACATGACTCTGTGCCAGCAAGGCAATGATGGCTGCCCAGTCAGGACAGAAAAAGGACACAGCAAATCACTCATACCCAGCAAGAGCCACCCCTACCCTCGTGCTCCACTCCTGCAAGAACCCTGTGGCAGGCAAGCCAGTGTAGTTCTTCTGCGAGGGCAGGAGAATATTGAAAGGTCTGCCCGGAACTGTACTGCCTGCAAGGGATTCGGATCAGCCTCATACAGGGGCACCTTTTCCATGGAAAAATCTGGCTCAAAGCACAGTGGGAGCCATCACATTAACAAAACATGTGAAGAGGAAGATCCTAAAACTGTTTTCCAACTCCTATTGCTGTTGATGCTGAAACACAGTAATTATGTACCACTATGTAGGGAATTACGAAGTTCAGTGCCATACAAGTACTATTCAGATCAAAAGGGGAAAGGGAGAGAAGGTGGGAGGCTAAGAGAAAGAAAAAGAGATGGGGAAAGGTAGAAAAAGAAAAAAGACTGTCAAGGGTTAAGGCTGGGCTGGCCACTAGACAAATGACAGACGCTCTCTATTAACCGCATTCCCTTCCCAAAGGGGAATAAAAAACTAATATGGGAGAGAGACTTATACGGATTGGAAGAGAAAAATAAAACAGCTTTAATGAAAATAATAGCAAAAAAATGAAATATATACAAAAACGATATTGAACTCAACCCTCCTGATGGCAATTGTCACCGTCACCACTGATGGTGTGGAGCAGGTACTGGGGAAGTCCCAGACAGGACTCAGCAGCAGATGGGAACTGAATTCAGGAGCTGGATTCTGGAAATGGATTCAGGAACATGTGGATTGGGATTGAAGGCAGAGTGGACAGAGCCCTCCTTGGACACTGGCCACTGAAGAAGAGGCTTGACTCTCATCATCCCTCAGCTTTATACCAAGTATGATGTATTCTTCTAACTCAAATCAGGACAAAGACTTAAGGTTTTACTCAGAGAAGTTTTAACTAACAATGCAGCAAAGGATGGAATTGTTTTCTGTCGTATGGAATCCCATCCCTTCACAAATGGTTACACAACGCCATGGGGCTGGAATAATTTGCTTCCAAAGACTACCCAGATACACAATGGCTATTTGCGGTATATTCCTAACTAATACAATACTCTTTAAAGCAGATTGATCTTTTTCCAGTTAAAACAGAGTTCAGCCCTGCCAAGCGTTTCTGTACACACTTAATATGTCAACTCTCCCAGCTGGAACAATGACCAATTATACTGGTATTTCAATCAGAGTAGAGGGCTTTTTTTTAAAATACAGTCTAACATATGCCTGGTGCTGCATATGTTATTCATGTACAGCTTCCACCAAACTCAAAATGTGATGTTCAGGCCCACTGCAAACTATACTCTATACACTGACACCAGGGATGGGAGTGGTCTGGAGAGTACACTCATGGAAATACTGCAAAATTGGCCCCCAAAGGATCTTGCCTACACAGCTGTTTAAGAAGCAAATGTAAATTCTGCTCATATTCAGCAGAGAATGAAAGAAAATACGAATGGTAACTAGGAAACAAAGACACTTGAATAGGAAGAGGTACAATAAGTAAAATCACAATGCCCTTCGCTCAGCTTCCAAACTTAGGCATATTTTCTTGATTTGTTTATTGACAATGCACATACTATTGAATAGTAATGTAACTCAAGTGGCATTAACAGGATAAAATTGCAAAGGGGAGTAGCTTAGAAATCCTTTACAAACTGAAAGACTATTCAATAAAAAAATAACACATCTTCTACTTCTTTTCTACAGGTAGTTTTTTGTTGCTGGTTGGTTTTTTTCCTTCTTCAAAACAGCAATAATCTGTTGCAGAAAAGCTGGTAAGGGAAGGAAGGGGGATCTTATACTTGAGACCGTGTCCCCTGAAACCTGAGTTCTATTCTGAGGAAGCTTCTGACCTATACATACAGTAACTGAACCTCACGTGTGCACGGGATATATTACTATTCTTGCCTACTTCAATAATATTTTATGAAAACGTGTGATAGACTGTGAAGGATTCACATATTACAGTGACAGACACCGTAAAATCATCATACTTTAATACTGTGAAAGAGTTAATAGCCAAAATTTGAGTTATTGCAGGTTTCTGTTAGAAGGAGGACACTCAGGTAAGGTTTTCATGGAAGTATTATTTAAAAACAAAAAAAAAGGCAAATAGTCTTATTTTCTTGAAAAAAAAAATAATCAAACAACAGACAAGGCCAGTTGTACAGGTAAGCTCCTGAGGAGACTGACACATAGGCTGTGTTTTAGATAATGGTTTCCAATCTCAATCCCAAAGAATTTCTCATATTACACACAAGGAGAGGCAGATGCTAAATCTATCAATTCCTACTACATTTCACCCTCATTTTTTCATTAGAATTGATTATTTGGTGATGACATCTAGCTGCTCCAGTCATGGAAAGGAACACAACTTCTCTGAGAGCCACAAAAAAACTACACCAAGAAGGCTTTGCAATTAAAATGAATTTAAAAGTATCAATGGGGAGTTTAATTTCTCTGAAATAGGAACGTTCTTCAGAAGCAAGTTTTCCACAATATTCAATACAAATGTGTTTCAATGTATAATAAAATGAATTAATTTATAAATAAATTGACTACAAAATTATTTTTAATATAGTTCTGTTTTACACCATTCTATAATATACTGGTAACATCACAATAAAACCAAACGAAGGCCTATCAAAACAATTTTTTTCAGTACCTATATTCTGTGGGAGTTTTGATTTTTCTTCTGTTGGTTCATGTTTGTTTGGTTTTTTTTTAGAAATACCACTAATTTCCACAGCAACTGAATTCTACATCCTGTGAAATGCAGCTTACACTTCAAGTTATGACAGCATAGGAGAATCAAAAAGAATTCTGTAAAAGACAGAATAGGGGATCATAGATAAGACAAATCAATTCTGTTCTACAGGAATAAGGAAACCATTACATAAGTCTTGAGAAGGCTGCTGCCTTACAAATGATCACACATTTTCCTCTCCATCAGCATCCTAATTCCCTGAAGATAACTTCATTGTATTGCTTACACACTGGATGTTCACAATTGAAATCTGCCTCTGAGATTTATGTTTTAGTTTCAGCTTTTTTTTGCTGTTATTTTTTCCACACTAATTAATTATTAGATGATTCATGCTCTGGATGAACTGGTATCTCTGAAATCACCAGCTCCAGTGTGCCATCAATGCTGGGCCCACAGGCTGTGCTAAAACCCGGTATGAATTCACCTCCGTTCATCCTCTAGCAATGGTATTCTGCTTTGCAAATGCCTAGTGAGGCAAAAGAACTCCCTTGTAGAAATGAATGGTCTGTTCTGCACCCAACAGAATAGCACGGAATACATTTAAAACAGAAAATTGATTTGTATGATCTGCTTGAGAAGTTATATTGTTATCCAGTCATGCCTGGACAATACTGAATGGGTGAATAAATATGTAAACTGAAACTATACAGGGTCATCACCAAATGCACGTATTTTTAAAATGTATATTCACTTGCCTGAGCACCTCAACACCAATTGAGTACACCCCTGGAATAAGCACAAATACTTCTTTTTTCTTTCTGTGACCACAGCACAACATCACAAAATTCAAATGCAGAGGACACAGGCCCTCGGGGATTCTGCTGCATCGTATCGATCTCATGGGGCTCTCCTTTATTCTGACAGTTTCCCAGCTCCTGCTACACCTGCTCTCCTCCCTCTGGGCTCTGCTCAATGGGCCAAACTTGTTTAATTTTCCATCTCTGGAGAAAGCGAGCGAACTGTGATGCTGCTCACGGTTGGCACTGCGACTCATACTCTGCTCTAAATCAAATGTCCTCTTTTCATTAGATGCAAAGATAACTGAAAATACCGTAAGAGGATAAACAAGAGGCAGCGGAATGCCAGTCCTGATGAAGGAATTATCCATAATTCAAAGATTTTGGGAAGCTGAATACCAGAAGGTCTATCATTTTTTCTGTTCTGAGCTTCCTCGCTTTGTATTAGCTGCGCTCAGAGAGAAGTATGAGCTGCACACCGGTATGAATTTTGCAGCGGAAACAAATGGCACAAATCACAGTAACCTGACAGAGCACAGTGGCGAAAAAAGGTTCCATTCATTCTGTGTGACTTCTGGAATAAGCATTTATCATCTAAACATCATTTTTTAAAAATACTGAATTTGAAATTGTTACGATAAGTGAAGTTGAGACTTTTTACTGTTTGCTCACCTAGCTGTATCAAAATTTGCTAGATTTTTGTTGTTGTTGTTGTTAAAGCAAGGAAAAATCCCACAATTTATTTCTGTCCTCAGAAATACTTTCAGATTCATTAATTTTAATAGTTATTCAGGACTTTCAGACACTGTAAGTACCCAGTCAAGAGGTCGGAGAAGAAAAACTCTGATTCCAAGTTTAAGTCTGACAAAATTCAAGTAAACCAATGAAACTTTTCCACTGGATTAGTTTAATCTTCTCTTTTGTCTGTATGCTTTCATTATGCAGGGCACTTCCACAGCCAATTCCAATTCTACTTATCAAAGACCTCCCTTTTAATTTGTTGTTGTTCCAAATGCCCTGTTTCAGGCTCCTCTCACTGTCACGTGCCAAAGTTATACTCCCTACTGAATTTTGGAGATTTCTTTCTCCCTGTGGCTACTCTAACTATTTACTTCTTTCTGTAGAGCAGCTGACATTCCCTCTAGCAGAAAAAAAAGGACAACGTTGTTTTCCCAGGTTCTGTTTTTCTAGCTATAAATTTCAGTAAAAATATTTTAGTAAAGCGTACAAGGAACTAACTGGGTCTGAGACCTTATATTGCAGTCACTGCCTACTACATAGTAAAACAAGTAAGCTATAGAATTTATCTTTCTCTTTTATACATTATATGAACTTGGTGTTTTTCACCTAAAAATAAAAACCAATTGAGAAAATGATTGAGTATACTATAACGTAAAGCAAGTAACAGGGATGTCTTCTTCATCTTGCCTTCATGGACAGGGCCCCTGAACTTCTCCTAAGGTTGCAGAAGACCTTCAGTGCTTTAGGGGTTTGTGGACAGAGACTTCACTACAAGTCATCAAAGCTCTCCTCAAAGCATGAGAAAACTTTTTGAAGAATGACAACAAATACCATTTACTGATCGAACGTTAAAGGGGACATAGATACATGACTCAAGTTGGAAACATATTTTTTACAAAGAATATCAAGATGTAAAGGACTATGTGGAGGGTATTATCTTCACAAATCTTACTGAAAAGAACTTGTTCACCCTTAAGTAATTCAGTAAACCAAGATGTTTTCTTATCAAAGCTGCTACTGTAATGAGTCACGTAGACCATAATATAGTTTGTTCTTAAAAGCAGCTAATTAATCCACTAATCCTGTGAGAACCTATCGCTAACTTAATTCTTTCAGAATAAATTAAAACATACAACATTACCAGAGATTTTGTTTCTCCCCAAATGATGCTGTGATTCCAGGTTTCAGCTTTCATTGGTTGTTTTTATTATTTAACTATTGCTTTTATATATATACACAACAAATTATTATTACTACATAATAAGGTTGGGACATAGTGGAAAAAAATGTTTCAAATAAGTAAATAGAACATTTCATTTTAAAAATGTAAAACCAAAACATTCTGACTTTGTTAAGTTTCTCTTATAAATAAGATGGCAAAACCCAACAGCTTCAAAACGTGACTGTCAATTTGTTCCTGTCACTTTTTCAGTGAAATATCTATTCCCTCCCTGACAAATCTCGCTGTCAAATGAGACTCTTGTCAAATTGGCTCCTTTGGCAAATCTCAAAGTCTCTGAAATCTCACTGGACTTGTATCTATTACAATTGCTAACATGGGATTGCTTTTTCCCCCCTCCTCTGGGGTTTTCTTGTATTGCAGTCAAGAATTAAATAATTATGTAACTCTCTTGTCAGCTTGTCACTTGGGTGAACAAAGGGCAGTTCTGCATGACAGGTGGGTTATGGGTGTTCAAAATTTAATGAACAAGACAACAAAATAGGAACCAACAGAATCCCAATAATTTCACGGAAGCTAATAATGATAATGAGTATTTGCAACTAAAAGCTAAAACATCATAAATGTTCTCATAAACATACCCAAAAGAAAAGATGTTTGCTGTGAAATCAGACATAGTTATCTGCATTATATACCATTAATGAGGTTCCCTACTGTTTCTGAATTAACTTCAAGTACTCTCACTGTAACATTTGTTTATAAAAAGTGTAATGTTATAGTATTTCAATTTCCTTTTATGGGGATTTTAATATTTCCCTTGTTAATACACTTAGCTTTATTGAAAAAAAAACAGTCCCAGACAGCTGTATCAGGATCTTACCTAAATCTGCTGCCAATTTGAGATTTTATCATTTGAAATTAATCTGTGTTAAAATTTGATATTTGTTAAAATGTTGATAGTTATGTAATGTTATAAATTTTCATCCTCCAAAACCCCAGTGATTGACTGTGGTAGTGTAAAGCCCCAGCTAGATTAGATGACTGAAAGGAGAACCAGAAGGTTTAATTAATTGAGATAGAGTTAGAATCTGTATGACGGAAGCAGAAGTAAGGGTTTACCATGACACAGTAACAGAGCTCACACCTAGAGAGTAGTTTATGGTTTTGAAGCGCAGCAAAACACATAAAACCCCTTCTAACGCTGCTACATGAAAGATTTTATAGAGGAAGAAAGTGCATCACAAAGAAGTGCCTAGGTAAGTATCAGGCAGCTCTTTCATTCAACACTAGACAAATAATCCCCAAGGTCAACTTTTTTGAAAGGCTGGCACTATTAGGCTTCTTAGAGCTTAGACTGGATTGCAGCATGTTTCCTGACATCAGGAGATGTCAGAAGAGCTAGCTGCTTTTGTTGTGAGTGCAAACATTCTGGGTGTGAGCAGAGCAGGGAAGATGAGAAGAGGAAAGGGAAATGAAGGGGCAAAAGCCCCGTGCAGTTCCATCACTCGCTGTGCAGGCACACCCACGTGCCGCAGCCCGTTTCCCCGCCACGTCCTGGGCCTGAGCGTGGTTAGAGCCAAGTATCTGAATACTCTAGGTGTTTGCAGCCCAAAAAGCAGAGCTGGGTAGATAGTCTTCCCTTAATCAGGTGCATTAAGAAAAGTGTAACCAGTAGGTTGAGAGAGGTTCTTCTTCTTCTCTACTCTGCCCTAGTGAGGCCACATCTGGAGTACTGTGTCCAGTTCTGGGCTCCTCAGTTCAAGAGAGACAACGAACTATTGGCGAGAGTTGGGTGGAGGCTATAAAGATGATGAAGAGACTGGAGCATCTGTGTGCCCAGAAAAGGTTGAGAGCCCTGGGGCTATTTAGCCTGCACAAGAAAAGCCTGAGAGGGGATCTTATCAATGCTGATCAATAGCTAAAGGGTGAGTGTCAGGAGGACCGGGCCAGACTCTTGTCAGTGGTGCCCAGCAACTGGACAAGGGGCAGTAGACACAAACTGGAGCACAGGAAGTTCCACCTAAACGTACGAAAAATCTTCCTTACTTTGAGGGTGATGGAGGCTGGACCAGGCTGCCCAGAGAGACTGTGAAATCACCTCTGGAGATTCCAATCCCATCCGGACATGATCCTTGGCAGCCTGCTCTGGGTGATCCTGCTTGAGCAGGGGGGTTGGATAAGGTGATCTCCAGAGGTCCCTTTGAACCCCCACCATTCTTCTGGGCTTCTGTAATCTACATTTTCAGGAAGAGTTCTGACACCTCCAAGCTGCTGACAAACTACACAAATCACCTAGAAGGCATAAATCATGACAGAAATTTCTGCATTCCACATATCCAGGACTCCTTTGATTTTAAAAGACAACAACAATATACGAAAACACCATCTTGGCTAAAATTCAAGACATGTTCCTTAATCTGAGTTCCTGTTTAGGTACAGCTGTACTAAAAAAGAGAGTGTAAAACCCTCACAGATTAAAATGGTTATGCTGGAACATGTTGGAGATAAGAAAGGAAAAAAAAAGAGAAAAAAAAGTCACATGCTGTTTGTTACCAATATCCACCTCCTACTTAAGGGCCAAGGAACAGAACCAGAGATTTCACTTATAAATACATGTATGAATGAATATTCATTAATCGTAAACTATTCAGATTTGCTGGACAAGTGATTTCAGGAAAAAAAAAACCTCATCTACTGATCTGAGGATGTTGATTTAGGAATCTCATACATATTCAGTACCTAGATGTTTCTTAATCAACTAATCAAAACACCTGGCTAATTGGATCTTGATTGCTTTCACAGTAGGGTGAAAGTCAGCCCTCCCAGACCTGGTTGGTGCTATTCCAAGAATTGATTACAGCTAGTTTTGATCGCCAGCTTATTCCTAACAACTGCGTTACCTGTAACAGAAGTGCATTCCTTTCGACTTACCCCCTAAGTTTGAAGAGAAGCTCAGTTGCTATCAGACTTCTTTCTAGTTGTCTTAGCAATGTTTGATAAACTTCACACACATCTATCTATGTTTAAAAGTCACCGGATAGATTACTATTTGGGCTTTAGCTAGAATGTTTTGCTGAACGCCTTGATGGATCACCAGGTGAAATAAAAGCTTTGAGACCTGATAATGCAATCCATTTTCAGGAAAAACTGCTACTGATGTCAGGCTAAGCTTTCTGTTTCCAAAGTAAACCAAAAGAAAAAACAGGCCCTATTCTGTGCCATACTCTTGGAACAAAAGGGCTTTTCTTAACTTTAGGATTTTTCTTGCTTGCTTTCCCAAATGTTGCTTTGAATTTTATTGTTTTCCTATTATAGCAGAAATATTTTTAAAGTGTTTGAAAAGTAAGTGACAAAAATGTTTAGTTTGTTTTCTTTTCATTTTAATGCATAAGATAGCTGAAAACATTTGAATTAACATTACTGGTTTTGAGAAACCTTTTATGCCAATGGTAAAACTCAGCGGAAAACTTCTATTTCAACACACATGAAAAAACCCCAAGATGCTTCCAAGGAATCATCTTTATTGCTAAATTCTTCTTAAATTATTTAATCAAAGTGACAGGTTGGGGGAAGAACACTGGAGAGGAATATCTGAAGATGCCTAAAGATACAGACTAATGATAGGTTTAAAAATTCAAATGAAGTTATTTAAATATTCCGCAGGGAATGCTGAAAGTGAGGGATGAAATGGGAGGCTGTTACCTGTTGCTTTTCAATTCTGTTCTCCTAGAAGTATTGCTGTCAGATTCTAGAGAGGAATTAAAGGCTACTG